>CM052444.1:1304538-1324601 GCA_028533085.1 Varecia variegata
TGTCTGTCCCGCACATTTGCTGTCCCACTCTGCCCGTGGTGGTGACTTGGAGACTATTCCAGGTGCAGGGGGGCATGTCTCCCTTGTCCTGGTGCCCTTCTGGAGGACGGTCCTTGTTGACATGGTGTGCGAGGCTGTGGCACTGCCACAGACAAGATCAGTGTCTTTCTCGGCTGCTTTCCATAAAATCAAAACAAAACAGTTCAATTGTTGATCACAGTGACTTGTTTGAGATGAGCTATGAGTAAGAGAAAAGTTCAGTGCCCGAGTATAAAAGTTACTCAAAAACTGGGCACTGCTTCTGCTCTGTCTTTGGAATATTTCCTAGGTGTGCACAGCTATTCACATGTGGTCAGACTGACCTGTAGAAGTCAGGGATCTGATGCCATTTATCTCTCCACGCCTACGCTGGAGGATGGATGTCACGGTGCCACCAAGTGTTTACTTCGTCCTGTGCCTCTCCGTGAGACAATTATGAAAATCTTTGACGTGTCGGGCACTGTGGTAGGCACTGAGGAATCGGAGAGAAATGCCGCAGCCCTGCTCCTATGGTCTGGTAGGGGAGAGAGACTTGCGAAAGAACAAATGCGATACAGCGGCACAGGCCCTGTGACAGGGGCACACAGAGAGCTGGGGTCCTGCAGAGACATGGCCAGGGGACAGATGGAGGTACAGGGATACTTAAGCTCAGTCTGAAAAACCAGCCCCAGGGTGAGTGGACGTAACTGGGTGAGTGAGGGCACTGTATTCAGGGGGAAAGAGGCAGGCATGATGTGGCTGCTCTGTTGTGGGAATTTCTGCGTAGCCTAATATGGTTGAAATATTAAATACGAGTGTTGGGATGGGATGAGCAAGGTCAAGGACATTGCAGACCTGCTGAGGACATGGAACCTCATCTTGAGGCCACTGGGAAGCCATTGAAGGTCTAAACAGGGAGGTGATACAATCACAATTATATTTTTGAAAGATCGCTCTGGTGGCAGCTACAGATAGGACTGGGCAGGGATCTGCAAACCATGGTAAAATCCCCCAAGGAGACCATGCATCCTTTGATGTCCCTAAGGGGACTTTCCCATAGCATCTTTTCACCCCAGAGCATCTCTTGGTAAATTCTCTCTGTGTGATCTTGGGAGAGTGTTAAGCATATCAGGAAAACATAGTTCTCCTACCTTGATAGAAAAATGATCAATCTAGGGTGTGACCTCTACTGTGAGAGCTGATGTCTGCCTGATCTATAGTGACTCTGTGTGTTTGCATGTGTGTGCACGCACGTGTGTGCATTTGCATAGAGAAGGAGAGAGGATGCCTTGATGTTTCTTTGTTTTTCTTCCTGGCTGGCCCCACCAACGCCTGCGTGATTGAGGGCCTGGAGCACGTACACCCCCTCACCCATGCCAAAGGCATCCCTGGTAATGGCATCTGGCCCGTATGCAGATCTAGCTCGACTCGGTGCTGACATCAGCCAGTTTGTGGCACCTCAGCGTATTTCTGGGTTGCAAATGAGAGTTTCTTAGTGCCAGGCTCGCTTGGGCTGTCACATCGGGTGATGAATTCTCTGCATCAATGGTGTGCTAAGGTGAGCACAGAGGAAGAGTGGGAAGGAGAGGAGACGGGACGGGCGATCCTGAGCCCGGCAGCCCTGGCTCTGGGCTGCAAGCCGTACTGGATCCACAGCAGCGAGGGAGGGGCTGCTTCATGGGGCCCCTCTTCCCGTCCAAGGAGGGTGGCAGGGAAGAGAGAAGTCAGGGCTTCAGCTGTGATTCGGTGCCCTGTGTTTTGTCCAGAGAAACCATGAGGATCGTCCCGTCCACCACTGCCCCATCCGTGGCTCCCTCTGCCTCCTCAGACGGGCCTGCTTTGCCTTATCCCTGAGATGGAGTTCGAGCAAAATGTGGTATTTATCAGATTAGGTGCCAAAGTCAGTAGGGCACAGGCTATGGGGTAATAGTCATTCTGGTTCCTGAAACACTTTGTTCCCAAATATCTTCAGTTTGTGTTTGGAAAATCTAGATTTTCTTATCTTGGAAACCTGCTGCATTTTGTCCTAATTTTATATTCTATTAACGTCTCCCTTCCAGGCTGAGCCCTCTCTCCTGGCTTAGGCTCCGTCTGATGGAATCAAAGCGCCCAGGCCACAGAATAATTATCTATCTTTACAACCTGGTGCAAAGGTAGACTCCCTTCCATTAGGAATGTTTTCAGAGATAAAAAGGGTGCATTTGGCTTTGCAGATTTTACCTCCCACCCCTGTAACCCTTTAGTGTGGTCCCTGATGTGAGCGTTTTGGAGAGTGCGTCCATCATAAAGGAAAGTTTGCATCAGAGGGTGGAGGGGGACGCTGGAGTGCAGAAGAAAACTAAAAATGCAAATCTTATTTCCCGCCACCCCCCACAGTTGTTAATGAGAACATCCTCTGCTCTCCCAGCGCCCAGAGATAAACAAACACACAGAGGCGGAGTTTCCTACTTAATATTCACCCGCAGCGGAGGAGGAGGGGCAGAATTGCTCCCCAGGGTCACTGTGGCAGTGAGCGAGGTCAGCTGTTTCCCAAGACCGTGCGGCCCGGTGAACGCCTTGCGTTAAAGCTGGAACGATGCGGCTGAGGCAGCCCGGGTGATTTACGGGAAACCCGGTTAAGTTGGGTTTGCGCAGTTTCTGATGCTGTGCAGCTTTTATCAGCAACCACAGCAGATAATATGCCATAAAAAGCACCTCTAGAGGGAAGGGTTCTTCCACGTTTCTCGGGGTTAGACGTGCTTATTCTAGAAAGTATTTGTGTTCATCTAACTTGCATGTCATAGGCTACAGTGTCCTACGTTGGGCAGGACGTAGGGGGTCCTGGCTGGCATATCCTGAAGTAGGGTGACCAGCAGAGGGCTTTTCCCAGGCCTCGCGGGCCTGCTGGGATAGGGGACTTTCAGTGGCGGCATGGGAGAGTCCTGGGCAAACCGGGGTGGTTGGTCACCAAATCTGAGGGGTGTGTGCATGTTTACCGGTGGAAGGGGAGTGGGAAAAGAGGAGCTAAAGAGGTTTGTTTAATGTGTTTATTTTTAATAGAAGATTTTGCATAGTCTTCTTTACCAGGACAGCTAGCGTAATTAAAATGCAGGTTTTGATATCAGCTTGAGCCAATTCCTGTCTCTGCTGTCTGTGAGTTCTCTGTACCCAATGGCTTCTTACTCACTGGCCTGAGAAAACACAACTCTTTAAGAAAAGAGGTCAAATGTCTGCTGTTTGAGTTATTTCAGATCAGAGATGGCTCAAAAAGAAGTCTCCCGGAACCTCTGGACAATACAGAATGCCTAGCCAATTTTTTTCTTAATGAAACACCGCAGAACTAATTTTCCTTACTAATGGCTTCATTTCTGGTACCACTTATTATCTTAATGGAATTATGGCATGGCTGGATAATAGTAATAGTGGTTTCGTGAGCAATTAATAAAACTGCTTTGTTCCACGTGCTATGACATGGTTGCGAACTGCTTTCATGGAGCTTCCTTATCTACTTGTCTCACACTAAGTCGATTCTAAGACACGTGGCTTTGTTCTTTCTTACCAGCATTTTACTGCGCTTCATGACATTGTACTTCAAGAAATTCTGTCAAGTTTCCTTAAAATTCTGTACTGCTCATCCAACACCCACGTGCTACCCCCATACGTACATTTATCTATCTATCTAAATACCTCTCAGGTAAACATATGCATATAAAAATGATTAGAATGGACAGGTATCAAAATGCTAACAGTAATTATCTCTGAGTAGAATTATGGGTGTTATATAGTTTGTTTTTTATGCTTTTCTATTTCCCAAATATTGTAAGCATTCCTTACTTTTATAATAAAAAATATACATGACATTAAAGGATTTTCTTTGGGGGAAAAATAAACATAACTGCCATTCTTAGCCTAAAATAGCACCAGCATATATGTTCTTGGTTGGGAAGGGAGGCTACAATGTCATCACCCCCATGACAGACCTGCATTAGGAATTTGAATTAATTCTGTTCTTGATTCTGGTTTTGGAAAAGCCTTCTGTTATGAAAGAATGAATTCTCGTTTTCTCCTCACTGTTCTCCATCTAATCTTTCTATCACAAACACTAGGGGAAATTTCTTCCAGCAGACAAGAGGAGTGGGGGGCCCACCTGTCTGGATTAGGAGGTGGGAGGTTGGAACTGGAGAGCAGTTGCTCACTGACCTGTGATTGAGGAGGTGTGTTCTTGGCATTGACCGGATGCCCTCTTGGTATCTGCTCTTCAGTGAGCTGTGGACAAAACCTACCCTTATGCTGAAGTGACTGGTAGGAGCTGGTTTGAATTCAAAGCCTGGCTCTCCTGGGAAAGCTGGAGCATCGTTTGGGTGAGCCAATGAAAAAGAGAGCCAAGTGGACGAAGGGCAGAGAAAAGGGGGGGCCTGATTCTGAGGTTCGGAGGTCTGTGTTCTGTCTCAGTCGTGAACCAGGACAATTTTCTTCTGCACCTCTGCTCGCTCGAGAACGAAATGTAAACAGACATTTGCTGGCACCCATTCCGTGCCGGGCACTCTCCTACATGCTGTGGATTACGTGAGGGTTGACGCAGGGGTCCCTCCCAATGGCAGTAATAGTACTGCCCCGACCTACTCTAAATTTCTCAGAGGATAAAATGAGAGGAAAGTCCAGTAGCAAACCCTTTACCAGGAATGTCTAAGACCTGGTCTGTTCAACATGATCATTTCCAGAGCTGAGGTATATTAACTCCAACGGAACAGTGACTGGGGGGGAAAAGGCATTTTAGCTCACTTATATTTTAATGCTGTAGAACATATGAACAGTCATGAATTATGCATCATGAATTAACCACTATAGCAAATCATTCTCGAGCTATTTTAGTGCTGGGATATTTTTTAAAGGGTGGTCGATCAACAAATCTTTCTGGAACAGTTCCATTGTTTGGCTGCTCCTGGGTCTAGAGTCTTAGAAAAATGATCTCCAAATGTAGCGCAAGCTTATACCTTCCCATTTGACCTCCTTCCTACATGTGTTCATGCAGACTAGTCCTCGTGGTCTCAGTACCGTTGTTTAATCTGTTAGATGCATCTGAAACACCCTCTGTACTTTTCAAAGCTCACCTGAAAGAGCGTCTCCTACGTGAAGTGTTTGCCCCAGCGAGATGTGGTATTGCCTTCATTGGAAACTTCGTAACAATGGGGCTTTACCCTTTATTAGGTTTTGCCATTGAATTATAGTTCATGCATGGGCTTGTCTCATCTCCCTCCTTGAGGACACGAACCGTATCTGTCATCATTATATACCCGCTAGTACAGAACCTGGCATAGAACAGGTACCTGCAATCTCATAAACATATGGAACATCCATAATTGGAAAGAACCTTAGAAAGCATTTGAGCCAACCTTCTTATTTTTCAAAAGGGGAGATCAAGGTCAAAAAGGTGAAGGTCCTTCACCGTCGACAACAGTGAGTTGTTGCCAGGGTCAGAACCAAAACCTTGCGTCTCTTGACCCGCAGGGCAGCTGTCATTCCACTGATGGCTTGGACTGAATGACAAAGTGACAGCATCATATCCAAAGGATCCCTGGGGGGGACCTGAACTCATCTGAGGGTGAGGGAATATTGTCACCTACAGCAATAGTAGTTGCTCATTTGATAAGTGTCCCCGTGTGCCAGGCCCTGTGCTGGTCCCTTTACACAAGTTGCCTCGTTGTCGTTGTCTGCTGAAAATGGCCGCCCGGTCTCAGAGGACTGACTTCTCTCCCTTTTTCCCTTCTAGGCTAATGGAGGTTGGCAGGATGCTACTACCCCTTCATCAGTGACCTCCCCTACAGAAGGCCCTGGCAGTGTTCACTCTGATACCTCCAACTGATCTCCCAGCCATCGCATCCCGGCTGACCCTGTGCCCCGCTTGGGGCAGGGCAGGAGGGAGGGTTTCTCTTCCAGCGCTGAAGCGGTCAGACTGGAGGTCGAAGCAATCAGCAAACACAATAAGAGTCTCCTTCTCTTCTCTTCTTTGGGATGCTATTTCAGCCGATCTGGACACTTCTTTATACTCTCTTCCCTTTTGTTTTCTGGGTAGAAGCCACCTTCCCTGCCTCCAGCTGTCAGCCTGGTTCCCGTCATCTTCCCTTTGCCTTGTCCTAGACTCCCGGGGCCCTGCCCTCTATGACATCACTGAAGGATATTTTCGACAATTAGAGGAATCTAAAGAGGAAACAAATGACGAAGACAATAATAAACGTGTTTGTATGTTTTCATGCTGGTGGTTTGAGGAGCCAGATTTACCTCACTCGGATCCCTCTCTCCCTCTGCCGACAGACAGCCCTTCTCTGCTTCTCTTGCTGCTCTCACTACCTCTTAGCAGGAACACGCCACTCTGCCCCACTCCCGCCAGGCCCTTCCTCCTCTTCCTCTTCCTCCCTGGGGACACCACCAATTGAACGCTTTCCTCTTCCCTCCCAGCCCCCGGTGCCCGCTGGGGACTGCCGTACTGGGCTTCCGAAGGTGGCACGCTTCCTGGTTTCTGCTCCGCAGGGTCGGTTCCCAGGCAGGAGGTCAGGCGGCCGGGAGGGCACGGGGACAGCACGGGTGGGACTCCTACAGGCTTTCTCGTCCTCCCGGCCGCAGCAGCTCTCAGTGTCAGAGGCACAGGCTTTGCAAACCATTCGACACTCAGTAAGGATGTTTGGAACTCATGACAAGTCCAGACCCGAGTTAGGCACGGTGCTGACTGCATCACCAAGGAGAAGGTTCTTCTGAAACCCCTCGACTCGCCCTTCACACGCACGCACACACGCACATGCATGTGTGGGCACACGCGCAGGCTCACGCCTTCCCATTCCCGAGATGCCATTTACAAATACGTACATCAGTCACCACAGCACCATACCCTGTGAGCCCGAGACAGGGCATTGGCAACTCCGAGTGAAGATCACTGTCGTGTCCCAGCTTCCAGGACCTGCAGCCCCTGTAGCATGTGCTCACCAGAATGACATGCACAGGACCTGGTGGTGACGAAGGCCAGGTTTGCCGTGTCAGCTCTTCCCGTTCCCACCCCCTCTGGGTGCTCGGGCAGCCACACAGGGTACTTACGATGTCTGTAATGGACTTGGATCTGTTGCATTTTTGGTTTTATATTAGGCACATAGTATTAGTTACCAAAGTGTTACACCACACCCTGTTCCTGACCCTGAGGTATTGCTCGGGAGGCGAGTTGTCTAAGAACGTGGCTCATGTGAGCTTTTTGTTAGCTTAATTTGGAGACCTACAAGTCATGGGGAAAGGAGGGAGAATGTTTTCATTGAAATTATCAGTGTCTGTTATTCCTTGGGAACATCTAAGAGAGAGAGTGACGTGTACTAGAAAGCTATTCTGGAATGTCACCTGAGCTCACCGTCTTCAGAGCCAACCCTGCCAGCAATAAAGACGGCAGCTCTGTCAGTTGATTAAGGCGGGGGGGGGTGGTCACCTCTCTTGGTGCCTCATTTTCTTCATTTGGAAAATGGGGATTGCTTTGCCTGGCTCACCAAGAGGCTTGCTGTGAGAGACTGGAGAAATTGATTTCATTCATGTCCAATCTGCAAATGTGAAGTAGGGAAAGTAACACCCCTGAGATAGACTGGTTCATGCCATGTAGGGACAATAAATGTCTGTCCTGTTCTAACTTCTGGTTACCCTTGGTACTCCGATACCATCACCATGATGACAGAGAGAAGAGTTACTGTTGTTTTTCTTAGTTTTGCTGTGTTTGGTTTCTTGGGATAGAGAAAAGCTTCCAAACTAGAAAAATAGGACCTGGTTCTCTTAGTTTGAACTTGAACCCAACATGTGGCCTTGTACGTACTGGGTCCCTGTCTCATCTCCTCTGCTTGGGAGGCTCCCAGGGGAAAGTACAAGACCCTGAGGGGTAAGGATGGCTAGCGGACAAGGGCGCGGAAATTCTGCATAGCACGACAGTAATGAGTGGGAAACGCTCCTCTCTGTGTGCTCTAGGGAGCGGGGGCTGCTACCTAGGAAACTCGAGGGTATGTGTATTGGAAGGAAATGCAGAAAGTAAATATCTGGCAAAATGGGATTATGCCTGGATGGCTAAGGGCACCAGAAAGGCTGTGCAATCAGAACAGGGCTAGATAGACAGGGTGCCTGGAAGGAGCGCCTCCGTGACAGCCCACACAGGGCCGCGGCTGGACCCCATCTGCTTGACTTGGGGCAAAGCATGAAAGACTTACTGATCAAAAGGGTTCTCTTGGCAACGGGGAGACCGGCTCCAGAGTTGGCTTGAAGGGTTGCCGTGTTGAGTGTACGCAAACGCTCGGAGCTGGTGCCACGTTTGCACAGGCAGTTTCTCTGCAGGCAGTTTGCACTGATGACCACTCTCGCAGCATCTCCCCGGCCCCAGCACTTCACTCAGTCCTCGCTCTACCCAGAACCTTCCCCACAGACTCCCCCCAGGCCCACTGTCACCCCCAGCGTGGCAGCCGTGCCATCCCTCCGCGTTGAGCCAAGCACGAGAACACTGACAGCAGCAGGCTGGGCTGGAAAGAGCTGGGAGTTCACGCTGGGTCAGCCTGCAGGTACCCGGGATGCCCTCATTGTCTGATGGAGGTGGGAGTGCTCCACTTTCCCTGGCAGCAGATCTCCCTGGAGAAGCGATACTAGACCCTGGGTCTGTCCACCTTGTAACTCTTCATTATCTCCTCCTCTTCCTCCCCTCTTCTCCCCGCGATGTGGACTTGACTCCCATGCCGTCCCACGTGGCGCCTCCTTTTCAGTTCAGTTTTTATTTCGCTGTGGTGGTCGTTCTTTCTTTGCTGGTTGCCTTTTCTCACACATATCTTGTTTCCCCGCTTTCCTTCTGCTGTTTGTTTTTCTGCCCAGAAAAACCTGACTTCGATACCAAAAAAGATGAAACTACAGAAACTCAAATTTAAAAAAAACTTAAAAAAAAAAAAAACAAAAAAATACTCAACGATTCTTTCAGCTTTATTAACATTTTCCATTGTTTCTTGCGACTTGTGTCTCGTTCTTTGTAGTACTGATGATGAACATTTGATAATGAATGTTCTTGTATATTCAGATAAAGAAAAAAAAAACCAAAAAAGCGGTCTGAATTTAATAGTGTTTATAATAAAAATTTTAAAAATGACCCTCATAGCACGCAAAACAGGATGGGGAGTTCCCCCTCTTCTTTCTGTGACAATGAGCATCATTCCTGCATTAGTTTTTAACACCAAACTACCTACATTCATCATTTCCCCCATTTTTCTTTTATTTTCTTGCATTTGTGAATTAGTTCAAGAATGCTAGAAAAGTGTCGAGTTGTGCACATCCATTTCTTGTTTCACAATGTTTAAAAGTGACAGTAATTCATTTTGTAAACTTAAAAAAAAAGGTTGGAATAGTGAGCATAATAGGTACAGCCTAACATGTTGTTATGTTTATTAACTTTGAGACCCGGAAATAAATTCTTTTCTTTTCTTTATTCCTAAGCTTAAAAATACAAAAAAAAACTATGTTTTATTTTGTGTTATTTTTTTGGTTTGTTTATTTGGGGGGGGGCTTTTTTTAATTGTCAGGATTATTATCTTGCTGTTTTTCTTCCTTTAATATGTATATGAGGTGATGTGAAAAGATGACCTGGGTGGCATAGGCTTCTACTTTGCTTCCGAATTCAGTTGATGTCAAAAACGAAGGTAAAGCCCATGTTGATGTTTCATTGCTCACCTGCATTTCCAAAGTGTGTGGCAGTCCTGCAGTCCGTGAGAAAAATAAAATCAGGGCTTGCTTTTCCCTGTAGCCCTTTAAAAATTTAAGAAATGGGTCCAGGGGAACTTTTTATATAATAAGGAAAGGTTTTTGCCTTTGTCGATTCTGAATGTCACAACCAAGTGCTTTCTTTTCTTTCTCCCTGGTTGATAACAACATTCCACGAGGCCTCTTCCAACTACAGAGGATTTTTCTTCCAGAAGAATCCCGCGGGAGATGCTAGTATGCTGGGCACCATGGCTAAGTAGACTAGACCCAGGAAGCAGTCCCTGGGGCCGGTCTGCCTGCTTCTCCCTTGAGTCCTGATTTTGTATGAAGAGTTGGTGAGACACTGAGTTTTAATGCTGTAGTTTTAATGCTAAGAGGTTAAGTTTGTTTCACTGACAATACACTTCTTATTAACCTCTGATTTAGGCAGCTGCTTAAAGCAAATTGCAAAACTGACATGATTCGGAATGTTTTTATTAGTTAGAGGAAAAAAGAAAGCAATATTATCCGGAAGAAACTTACTTTTAAACATCTCTCATCCAACAAATTAAGTTCAGAAAGCAGCCAGAACTTAAGCAAAAAAAAAAGTGAAGTAAGAATGCAGAATTGTGGAGCAACACTTTAGGAACTATTTCTACCCGAACACTTGTGCTCTTGTGGTTAAGTCATAACGAAATAATGACGAGCTTTTCACATCACCTTTGTGGTTTCAACCCCTAGCTCAAAGCTTTCTGGAATCTTTCATTTTTTGTAAACTTTTTTTTTTCTTTTGTTAAAATAAATAAAACATTCAATGTTTTCCCCCCTTTTCTCTCATTACTTCTTTTCTTTCCTTTGGCATTTTCATTTTGAAATGCTTTCCTTTGGTTGTTGGTTTTATTCTCCCCCTCCCCCTCCCCTTTTCTTATTATTCAGAGTATAAACCTGCAAAGCTCTGCTCGGTTTTGGTTTTGACAGTTTAAGCTTTTCTGCTTCTGTGAGAGCACAGCCTTCTGTCCCTTTTGATTCCAACTGAACTTTTGTGTTCTCTAATGATACTAACACGGTGTAGGTTTTACAGTCTCCTAATTTGTACTGGTAATGCATATTCCAAATAAATAGTTTCTTTTGTTGCAAAAAAAAAAAAAAAGATACTTGTATTTTGTGCAAATTTCTTCTCTTACATTCTGGCAACTTCTCTTTCCCCAAACTAGGCCTGGATTAGTATTGATTATGGTTTAGCCTGTTGCCCTAATTACTTAAAGATCTACATACCATGGCAGTGGGACAAAGACCTCATGGGCCACCCTCCTCACCCAGGAAATGGAAGGAAGGAAGGAAGGATCACTTGTGGGCAAACATTAGCTGACTACGGGGGGCAGAGATCCCCTTCTTGCCTGTCTGCGGCTGGCAGCCATCCGTCCACCAAGCACCAGTTCAAAGAAATACTAGGGATATTTTCCATAATACATTATAAATGTCTAAGTCATGGCTGTTTGCCCAGTGATTTTCCTTCCCTTCTCTTTGTCTGCTGTGATTTGGTCGTAAGGAAAATTGTGGTTCCCAAGAATGTTTCAGAAGAAGGAATCTAGGTTACAGATACTCCTCAGGTGCAGACTCTCAGCAGTGTGCTAGCTGCCACTACCGGGGATTTGCACATCTACCATCTGTTACATCTACCGTCCCGAATAAACATCTCTCCCAATGGTTTGTCCGCACTCACATTGAGTCCCTGACCTTTGAGGTTACCGTCTGCTACAGAGTTTGGTGTCTCGGTGTTCTGGCTGCAACACCGGCCGTCCCCACCTACGCCTGAGCCACAGCCCTGCCCACCCTCTTTCCGTCCATAGAATGGTGTGGAACTTTGGGTCTGGCTTTTGACACCTGGTGACAGTCTAGGGCCACCACATGCATTGTATTCTCACTTCCATGCTGTGACTCTACAGGAGGCTCTGTCCAGAGCCCATAGGAGGCAAGTGTGTATTGAAAGGTGAAGTGCCAGTCACTCACCCATTCATCAGTAGAAACTAGATTTAAAGAATGGAGAACCAATGGAGATCAAATTATCATTTTTATTAGTGGAAAAGCTAAGTGCCCAATGGCCTCAAAAATCTACAGCTATCTGCTAATGTTGAGTTGGTGAGCTTCGCCAGGGGCCAAAACAGAGGACCTGTGTTCCCTCTCACATCTAAACATCAGAACACACTTAGGGGAGCAGCAGGCTCAGCCTACTTCCTTTCTCAATCACATAGCGGATTGCGGACCTGGCTTACTCACCTGCTGTATTACTTGGAGTGGTACTGAACTGTTGTAACAAATAGACCAAAAACGTATTCTGTCTCAACGCAGTGCAAGTCTGCTTCAGCCTAGGTGCTCCTGGTCAGAGTGCTTCCTCTCCACGCAGGGATTCAGGCATCCCGTGCCTTCCCCCCTGTGGCCCGGCCATGCTCCAGGAATCTGTAGTCCTCCACATTTAGCCGGCAGAAGAGAAAGAATATGAAGACTCTTCTCTTCCATTAATTCCTCTATGCCAGGATAAGGGCAGGGGAGGGAGGTTGGAAAAGTAGTCCCTGGCCCGGCAGCCACTTCTTGGCCACAACTGCACACAGTAACTTTCGGGACAGCTGGCTATCTCTGTCACACCCAGTGACCAGAAGGATAAGTGAGAGCAAAGGACAAGCCCACATGGCTGGTTCATTGACTGAAACACTCCCAGTAAAAGCATTTCCAGTCAACGTTCCACACCTGGCTTTATCACTCTTCAGTGGAGAAGGTCAAGGAAGGAATACAAGGGGCAGAGGGGTTCGATCCAATGTAGCCCCCTCAGGGTAGAGGAAACTGAAGTCCCACCTCTAGAGGAGTGTAAGAATGGGGAGAAACACCCCTTTTCCTCCAGCATTTTCCAACAGTGGTTTTCTAACTGAAGCCTCAGCCCCAAGCCTGTGGTCACGAGGCGGAAACTGCGGTGTATTACGGCAGCTTTGTTCCCACCTTCGGGTCACAGCCCATGTTCACTGCTGGCTGGAAGGATCGAGTCTGGTGGCCGGTAGTCATCTCTGAGCGTATGGGAGAGTGCAGGTCTAAAGCCTTAAAATCAAGAAATCTGATACGCTCACCCCTCCCCTCAAACCATAGACTTCTACATGGCCATTGCTACAGACATCCACCATGTCTCCACTTTAAAAAAAGAAATGCAGAAAGATACCAATTTTGCTGACCACCATTTGGTATCCAGAATACGGCCTCCCTTCTGGAAACATCCAGTGTGGAGAGTGGCACAAGAACCCGGTCTTATGAAATCATTTAGGGGGTGAGTTCAAGGAGGTTGTTTTAATCCCAGAACCAGAACCAGAGGGCCAGGGCTAGGAGTGATACCTGCTTTGGGGCCTCCCTCTTAGTCCTTGCATAAGAGCTAGTGCAGAGGACAAATTAAGAAACCAGGGAATCTGCTGACCACTGAGGCCAGTGAAATACATTCTATGGCGTCCAGCCTTGGGCAGACTCCCAAGGCCACCCCGGACATCGTAGGGCCAGGGAAGAGGAGTTGGGGTTAGGGCTGTGGCAGTGGCACATGCTCTGGGGCACCATTGTCCTTACACATGCTCCCGGGACCCATGCTTGTTCCCTGGATGCATCTGGATCCAGGGAACAAGGCATCGGATGTATCCATGCCTCTGGATACATCCGAAGGATCCACCCATTCGTGTCCAGGCTACGCTGTTCCTGGGGCCAGAATTCACTCCTTCGCCGGATGCCCAGCCCTGCTTTCTGGTGCAGCTCACCAGAGTTATTAACACGCACTTCTTTTTTAAATTATTTTTTTAAATTTGTTTTTAATTATTATGGGTATATAACAGTGGTATATATTTATAGGGTACATGTGATGTTTTGACAAAGGTGCCAACGATATAGTACATTTGAATACAACTGTCGTCACTAAGTACCCAGAGAGACATTACAGTTCAAAATAAAATCCTCCTCTCTTATAAAATAAAATTCAAAGAGATGTTAGCCTACAACTCTGCCCTCCCTGACTTCCTCCTGCCATGCTCATGCTCAGCCAGTCGCTCTCAGTCCGTACCCAGAGGGAGAGTTTAGGACTTTCCTTCTGCAGTGGAAGCAGGGGCCTCCACCAAAATGGGGCTAAACATTCTGTTCTCTCCAAAGTGCAATTAATCCAGCCTTGAATCTCTCTAGTATCCTACTTTTTCTAGAAAGTCACTTAGTAGGCATATGCACAATTCAGCCTGGCCCACAGAATTTAGAAAACCCAAGCTAAGTCCAGGCTTCTGTGGCAAAATTACGTTTCCAGAACCCACATAACTACTGCTAATGAATGACCGCAGCAGAGATTTGATAATGTGGTGAGGAAACAGGAGAAGACAGAGGGCATGTAAAAAAGTAAAAGTAAAATCTTTATTTCAGTCTTTACAATGCCAGCTGAGCAGTACCAAATGTAATGCTGAAAAAAGGGCCACCACCAAGAGGTTAATTTTGCACTCTGCTTCGCTGTCCTGGGGGAAACAATCCAATCTATGCATTCTGCCTCCTCTCTCTGAGAATGACCTTTGAAATATTCATGCCTTTGTGAAAAATTCAAAAATGTAAAATGGGTCCTCTCTAGTCCACAGGCTTACTGGAGGCTCCCGTCTTCCCCTTGGTGTTTGCATACATATTTAAGTTCTGCCTCCATGTCCATCTCCCTTGAAAGTCTGCATTCCTAATCCCTGGGCCACGTGACTTGGCGGTCCCTGCTCTGGACTTTCTCCAGCTCGTGACCCCGCTGGGCTTTTCCCTGGTCCCCAGTCCTGAGGGCAGGCTGGGGTTCGCCATGCAGGGTGCAGGGCTGCTCCCCCAAGCCTCGCCTGCCCTCGGCCTCGGCCTCGGAGTGGATGCTGGCACTGCTTCGGTCTCAGCGGAGCATGCCTTTCTGCCGTCTCTTTGAGGTTTGCCTCTGGTGTTTCTCTCCTATTGTTCCCCAACTCCTTTTAAGCAGAGCCAGCAAAGTTTAAAATTTTCTAAGCTGCTCCTTTCCCTAGTTACATCTTTCTGTCTCATGTTGAGTTCACTCTCTGCTCTTGGGTCCAGGCATTTGTTTTCCTAACAAACTTCTCTAAATTATATTTTGAAATTTTTTCCAAAACATCTATACCTGTCCAAAGCTTCCACTGCTCAGCTTTCGCTCCTCACGTTGAGTAAGGCTGCACAGGAGGCGTCTTCCCGTCACGCCACGCCCAGGCTCGGCCGTTGTGCCCTGATGGGCTCCTCCGTCGTGTGCCCCCTCCTTCCCGCGAACCTTCCTTGGAGCCTCCTGGGCTGCACTGTCCCCCCAACACAGTGACAAGGATTTCACCCTGATCTTGATTTCCCCTCTCAACTGTGTCCAGGTTTTGTGTTATCACCTAGTGAAGCCTGAGCCGTCCATGAGAATCTCTGCGATTGCTTTCACAACTGGCTTCCTGTCTGCTGCTTTGGGTGCTTTCTGGATCCTTTGATGTGAGGAATACACTGGTTTGTTCACTGACCACCTAAAAGCCAGCCCCCACAGACTCGAATCCCAGCTCTACTACTGCCCTCCTACATCAGGTTCTTCCTGACTCCACTTCTGACGCCAATGAGAGGCTCTCCCCCACATCACCCGGTTCTCCAACACCAGCTAGGGGTCCTACAATCCCGTTCGTAGGCTGAGGTCTGGAAGGGTCCTGAGCACAGGACCCTCTGTCCCCATGGAGTTGGGGTGTGCCACCCTCCTGGCACATGGGAGTGTTCCCCAACTCAGAAGCTCCCTGAACCCCATTGTTTAGGGGTTTCATAGAGGCTTCATTACATAGGCACGATTGACTACATCGTTGGCCATTGGCACGGGTGACTCAGTCTCCAGCCTCTCACTCAGAGGTTGGCGGGTGGGGCTGAAAGTTTTAAGCTTTTAGTCAAGACTTGGTCTTTCTATGGGTGGCCAGCCCCCATATTGAAACTCTCTGGTGGCCCGCCGAGAGTCACCTCACTGGAACAGAAGACTCTCCTATCACCCTTATCACTCAGGAAATTCCGAAGGTCTTAGTTACTCTGTACCAGGAACTGGGGACAAAGACCAAATCTGTATTTCCCATTGTACCATAACTAATGCCATGTGACCTTAGGTAAGTTGCTTAGTCATTCTGTGCCTCAGTTTCCTCATTGATAATATGGAGATAATACTAGTGTCTACCTCATAGGGTTGTTGGGAGGATTACTGGGTTGATACATGTAAAGACTAAGAACAACACCTGACACACAGCAAATGCTAAAAATGCTTGTTACTAGTGTGGTTCAGTATGTCTCTCTGGGTGCATCTCCAAACCTGAACTAGCAATAACTAGAATATGCTCCTCTTTCCTAGTTCCATATAAACAACTTTTAGCTATGGATATGTTTTCTTTTTCTTTCTATCAGTCTAGCCCAACTGCTAAGATCTTACCCTACTGAGGAAATTCCTGTCGCCTCCCCAGCTCAGTCAGGGTGTCTTCCATCATTTCTCACTCACTTTTCCACTGCTCCTATTTTAATCAAAAAATTACAAACTTAAAAAAAATACTGATCCCATTTCTCCTTGAAAATCTGCGCAAACTTGATTCCTCGGGCCAGAGTAGTTCAGGTGTGTGCCTCTCAGTGTCTTTTGTAGCCTTGGATTCGTAAAAATGCCATCAAAATATTTCCTCACCTCAACACAAGAGTAGATGGACACCCCCAATAAACAAGGGCCCCCTTTCCTTTGCATCTTGCTGATAAAATGCTCTGTCACCACCATTAGAGCCAACACACACACACACACACACACACACACACACAATGTGGCTGGACACAAATCCGAGTCTCCAAAACCCACAACTCGCATAAGAGCCAGCGTGCAATCCTGTGGTAGCATCTCAAGCCCTGCTAATGTTTCCTTCGTGGATCTTGTATTTCAAAATAGAAAGATGGAGGGAGGACTTGGGCTGGCTGGTGCAGCGTGGCCACCTATGCTGTGTACACAGACTCTGAAGGCCCACGTGGATATACAAGGAGTTGCAAACAACAGTGTGTTCCAGCCAAACACTGGAAAGGATATTCAGGCCTTTCAGACACCCCAGCCTCTCATCTTTTTTTTTTTTTTTTTTTGAGACAGAGTCTCACTCTGTTGCCCGGGCTAGAGTGAGTGCCGTGGCATCAGCCTAGCTCACAGCAACCTCAAACTCCTGGGCTTAAGGGATCCTCCTGCCTCAGCCTCCCGAGTAGCTGGGACTACAGGCATGTGCCACCATGCCCGGCTAATTTTTCCTATATATAGTTTTAGTTGGCTGGATAATTTCTTTCTATTTTTAGTAGAGACGGGGTCTTGCTCTTGCTCAGGCTGGTCTCGAACTCCTGACCTTGAGCGCTCCACCCGCCTCGGCCTCCCAGAGTGCTAGGATTACAGGCGTGAGCCACCGCGCCCGGCCCCAGCCTCTCATCTTAAGAAAATTTAGGATTGTTGAAACAAATCACAAACTTGATGGTTAGAAGTAAGGTAGGCAGAGTTGGTCTTGGACAAAACCAGGACAACATTGAAGTTTGTCTTCAGACATGCCGCGTACTTTCTCTGAATCCTTGTTCTTTCCTAGCATCCCTTTTCCAGGCTTCTCACTGCCGAGGTGTGGAGAAAGAATGTATCAGGTATCTCAGCATGTAAAATCCACCCTGGAGTGATGTTCCGCTCTTCAAATGCTAGTCTTTGGGTTTTTCTGCAAGTCTTCCAGGCTTAAGTAACCCAAGTCGAAGGACGGGGTTTCCATCTTCCTGCCAGTCGGTGTAAGGAGCAGTAGCCAACTGGGAATCAAGAAACCACTTTCTACTAATGGCTCAGGAGACACGTGGTTCTCCAGATGCAGGGCTCCTTCTTAGAGAATGAAGCCAACTCCCCATCTCTTACCTCAGATTTGAGACGAGGGGCCTCTGTGCAGGCCAGCTGGAATCGTTCTGCAGACACATCTACGAGGACAGAGCAGCGAGTAGTGTCCCTGGAGAGCCCTGACACCTGCATGTCCACGTAGCCCTGAAGCTCAGGGAGGGGCCTCTGCACCTGGTTCCAGAGAACAAGAGGCTGTGACTTCGTCAATCATATTAACCGTTTATCCTCTGCACCCACGTTTATGCCAGTCAAGTCACTGCATCTTGATCTTAAATGACATAAAACCTGCTCTTTTATTCCTAGGTCTGCAGTCCTACTTCTGCACACACTACTGCTTTCTGCAGATTGTTGGCACTCCCTCCCGGGGACTTTCTCTGCAATGCCACTGCCCACCCCCCACCCCCTACTCCCACCAGCCCACCAGACCAATAGCAAAATCTCTGCTAAGGATTCTGAGAGTCCCTTGGGCTTCTCTCTCCAGGGTTTGTTATTGGGATATCATAGACTGTCCCCAGACAGGGAGCTATGTGTAGACCAGCCTTGCATTTCTTCAACAAGTAAGCACGCCCTGATCACCTCCTGGGTGCCAGGCACTGCCCTGTACTCCAGGACTGCCTTAACTTCCACTAGATCTGCCACAGGAAAGACAGGCTCAGGCAGAGGAAAAATTAAACAAAACACAACCCACATCTCTGGGTCCTTGGTAATGAATACCACTGTGTGCATCAATTTACAAGCTTGGGCAAGAATTTAAAATTATCATGTCCATTAACGAAGCCGTAAACCAGGGGGAAATAGAATTAGGCTAGGCTTATGGAAACAGATGTGGATTAAAATTTTAAAAGTTCTTGCTATTGGATGACTCGAAGTAGCTAATTCCATCAAGGAATGGAATAATAGGAAGCCCAAGAAAGCTGCTGAGGAAATGTTATGACCCAATTATTTCAAATTGTCTAGCTTCAAGGAGAGGTGGAAGGATGATGCTAGGCTGGCATCCCTACACCCAGAAGCAATGATGATGCTGATCTGCAGCCTTCTGAGGCCTGGATTGCAGTTATTCTACTTCCCCCAGTCACACGGAAATTTAATTCCATCCAATTCAATCAATACTTATTGGCAGCTGAGTGCCGGGAATACACTAACGCACAAGATCACTACGATGAGTTAGCAATTGCCTTCTTAAAAAAAAAAAAAAAAAACATATATGTAGACTTAGGTGGCTCTGTAGAAGTAAAGAAATCACGTTAAAATGATACACAAGAAATATTCTGAATTCTGAGATGCCTTCCTTAATCTTTTCTCCAATTTTTATGGGCTCAAATAAAAACTGTTGGCTGCAGCCCGAATGGTCTTCTTATAGCACCCCTAGAAATTCCAAACTTTCTTTTTTTTTTTTTTTTGTCTTTTTACCCTTGGTCACCATGTCATGATGCCAGCCACCTGGAATGATGGTCCCCAACACACTCCCAGACCCACTGGCACCCTCATCCTTCCAGCAGGTGCCCATCTCCCCTAGGAAGCCTTCCTCCTCCGTCCCAGAGCTGTCTGTCCCTCCTCTGCGCCCCTCAAGGGTGTCTTTGGCCCTGCCTTAATTGTTAAGTATCTTATCTCCCCACACAAATTGTTAGAACTCGGGGGGTCAGATCACTCTGACATACAGAACAAAGCACCAGGTTACACACGTAGTGCTTGCTCAGACATTAGAAGGAGGAAGGAAGAAAGAAAAGTAAAAAGAAGAGAGAGGGAAGGAGGGAATGATAGAGTGAGGGAGAGAACAAGTGAGGAAAGTCAGGGTCAGGGCGATGGCGTAGGAGGAGGTAGAGCACGCAAGGGAGGAAAGAAAATAGGAGGAAAGAAAAAGAGAAGAAATACAGAGAAGGGGAGAGGCTAAAGGAGGAGGAAGGAAAGGAGGGGAGATGGGAACCATTCCAGTAAGACATGCGAGACACGTCACATCCTTTTCCCTACACTCAGCACCTTGGTAGGAAGAAGCCACACAGGGGCACCAGGACGCAACGAGGTCAGAGAACAAGTGGAGCAGGTAGAGAGACAGACTTCTATGGCACGACCTCACCGCTTGGTTTCAGAGTAACTGCCTACCTCACTTCTGAATATCAAGTCTGTGGTTTATTTAAAGAATCCACTGTGGCCAGGCGCGGTGGCTCACGCCTGTAATCCTAGCACTCTGGGAGGCCGAGGCAGGTGGATCGTTTGAGCTCAGGAGTTCGAGACCAGCCTGAGCAAGAGCGAGACCCCGTCTCTACTAAAAATAGAAAGAAATTATCTGGACACCTAAAAATATATATAGAAAAAATTAGCCAGGCATGGTGGCGCATGCCTGTAGTCCCAGCTACTCGGGAGGCTGAGGCAAGAGGATCGCTTGAGCCCAGGAGTTTGAGGTTGCTGTGAGCTAGACTGACACCACGGCACTCAC
>CM052444.1:1324701-1341601 GCA_028533085.1 Varecia variegata
GCAGGTGGATCGTTTGAGCTCAGGAGTTCGAGACCAGCCTGAGCAAGAGCGAGACCCCGTCTCTACTAAAAATAGAAAGAAATTATCTGGACACCTAAAAATATATATAGAAAAAATTAGCCAGGCATGGTGGCGCATGCCTGTAGTCCCAGCTACTCGGGAGGCTGAGGCAGGAGGATCACTTGAGCCCAGGAGTGTGAGGTTGCTGTGAGCTAGACTGACACCACGGCACTCACTCAAGCCTGAGCAACAAAGCGAGACTCTGTCTCAAAAAAAAAAAAAAAAGAATCCACTGTGGCTCACACCTGTAATCCCAGCACTGTAGGAGGGAGGCAGGAGGATTATTTGAGGCCAGGAGTTTGAAACCAGCCCGAGCAATGTAAATAATTTTACAAAAAACAACTTTAGAAAATATTTTTTACAAAACACCAAAAACTAATTTAAAAAAATCTCTACAAAAAATAATTTTAAAAAAATTAACCGAGAGTGTAGTCCTACCTACTTGAAGGGCTGAAGCGGGAGGATTGGCTGAGCCCAGGAGTTCAAGGTTACGGTAAGCTATGATCATGCCCCTGCACTCCGGCCTGGGTTCTCAAACAAACAAACAAACAAAAAAAAGAATCCTACTTCTTTTTGAGATGAGAGCCTGAATTGTCTAACAGGCCTACATGTTCCTGCCAGCATTTGGTTTGAACGCATGGTTATTTGCAACTACTCATTTATTTATTCCTTCACTGAGCGAATATTGAACAAACACCCCCCACCATGTGCCAGGCACTAAACTAGGTATTAGGGATATAACCTTAACCAAATTCCCTGTGTCAGGGAGCTCAGGTTCCAGAGGGATGGGAAACACATGGTGAACTCAATAAGTAAACCAAGTGACACATTAGCTGGTGACAAGTGCCAGGGGAAAGAGGTCAGAAAGGAGGGTGGAGGTGTTGTAGAGGACTGACAGAAAGGGTGATTTGGGGAAAACTGCTGAAGGGGGTGAGGGAGCAAACCATTAGGGCATCTGAGAAGATTGTTCCAGGCAGAGAGGATGGCCCGTGCAAAGGCCCTGTGGCTGGAGCACGTCTGGTAGAGTTGGGGAATTACAAGGCGCCCAGTGTGGCTGGACCAGAGACAGTGAGGGGAGGACTATTTATTAGGAGACATGGTCAGAAACTCAGTGGTGAAAGGGAGGAGCTGACCTTATAGGGCCTCTTGGGGGCCCCGGTAAGGACTCTGCCTGTTCCTTAGCGTGAGCCTGGAGGCCTTGGAAGGTTTGGGGTAGAGGAGCAGCATGATGTGACCTAAGCTCTCACAGTATGGCTCTGGCAGCGGGGAAGCAAGTTTGGGAACGGGGAGCCCCATTAGGAGGTGGCTGCAATATTGTGGGCAAGAGTTGATGGTAGCGGGGACCCAGCGAAAATCCCAGTGTAAGTGCGGTCCGTTGGCCCTCCCTGGACCCGCCTTGGCACACGCAGTTCCTTCTGCCTGGGATCACTTTCCCAGGCCAGGCTTGGAGGCACAGTGCCAATGCCACGCGTCCTCCAGAGTCCCACAGAGGATTGTGACCCCTCAGCGTTCTGCCTACCTCGTCATACTGTGTTGCGATTATTCATTTGCATTTCTGCCTTTCTTCAAGAACACCTCGATTTCAGCTCAGTTCACAAATACTTATAGTAAATAAGACGTTATCCCAATGACCACCCCATGGGGGGGAGACTGAACAGCTCCTCCCACACTCACCGTGGAGTTTGGTTCACAGTTGTCAAGTGAATAAGTGAACAAAGAAATTTACCAGGAGCCAAACCACCGTGGGCTGCTGGAGACGTGGCGTCCTTATTTGCAATGTTGTCTAAAGCGTCGTGTGTCGTGTACGGCTTCCTCTGCCCCCCACGGCTCGAGGACGGTTGCCCATCGACGCCAGAGTGCCCAGAGCTAGGGATCTTGTCCAAGTGAGGGAGGGAGGCCCCGCGGAAGATTCCAGGAAGCAGGGAGTGCACGATGATTAAAGGTAGTTGTGGAAGTGTTTGTTTTTTTCTGCAGCGGTGGTTGTTGATGCAAAGCTGTCTCCCCAGAGTCTCTTGGTGACATTTGTTACTTGACTTTCCAGTTCTTAAACAGAAATCCTGTCCTTTTCACTGAATTGCTCCTCCTTTGCTAATGTTCTGTCTCCCTCAAGTCCCAGGCAGAGCATTTGACATTTGTTATTGGTACAAGAGCATCATTTGCTGAGTGTGAACAAAAAAAACGTTTCCCCCAAAGGGGGGAAATGAGTGATTACCTGAGATCTCCTCACCCTTCCTCTCTGCTTTCAGACAGGACAGCGCCCCACAGCCATGCTGGGCCCGGCAGGGAGCTGGCCTAGTCGGTTCCGCATTCTCGCTTCGCTGTGATAACTGTAGACGTTCCCGTGGACGGCAAACGCTGACAGGTGGTGGAGGGATGGGCTGGGGTGAGGTGGGGCTTCAGGGCCGTGAGGTCGCTGGGGACAGGTGCTGTTCCTCTCATCAGCAGGTGTTTCCTGAGCGCCTACTGGGAAGTGCGGATTGTCCCGGGTGCTGGGGCTGACAAACACAGACAGAGAGACTGTCGGGGCGTCCGCTGCCTGGTGGCGGCATCTGACGTCAATCCATCGCTCACACAGAGAGGCGTAAATCTGCAACTCAGATCTGCAACATGAACAGAAGACATGCGATCCTGGGAGAGTCTATGACAAAGAGAATTGGATTAGTTACCAAGGGCAACAATGTCCTCTTGAGAACTTGCCTCTCACGCTGTAAGGTGACAAATTAGTTAAATACGCAATGATGGACCAAAAGAGAGTTCTAGGCAGAGGCAACAGTAGATACAAAGGTTCTGTTGCAGGGGGGAACCTGGCAGGTACCAGCAGCACCTGTATACAGGCCAGAGAGAGCAAGGGATGGTCCCCGGGGAGGACCAGGAGGCCAGGCACGTGGAGAGGGGGCAACTACATGGGGCCTCGATGCCGTGTTTCCACCCATCTCTTCACACCCCCATCATTTGCACAAAGTGATTCTCCACGGCGAGTGAAGCTCTGATAGAATCATAGGCCATTCATTCATCCTTCCAGCATTTACTTACTGAGCAACAGCTTTGTGCTGGATAGGGGTAGTAAGAGGAGTGATTCACACTCTCTCCCTCGTGAGATCCCAGCCTGGTAAGATGTGGAAATAGAAAAATGATCCCACCTACGGTACGTGGTGTCACCAAGTTATGTTTAATTGCCCTGGGACAGACCGACTTGAGTGTGGTGGGCGGTGGAGGGGCCGGGGAAGACGGGGGTCCCTGTTGCTGGCAGGACTAAGTTCAGAGCTCGTTCTTTTTCCACGATTCGCCCCAGGACCTGTTAGTTTCCCGCACCTCTCTCCTCCCCCCGCCCTAGCCCTTCAGCCCCCAGCGCCAGTCGGTGTAAATCTTTCCCGGAGAGTTGTTTCTCCTTGTGGTCATACAGTAACAGGCTACTAAACCTGCCTGTGGGCTGAATTACGAGCCGGTCCCTGGAGCCCAGCCTCTGCTGCCCGTGGAGTGAATTGTGGCGCTCCAGGCTGCTGGGCTTTTTATTTATTTATTTGTTTGCTTTAGCATATTTTAATCCGATCATTAAATTGCAATCTGCCACCCATCCCCAACCCCGACTGTCTTCAGATGGAACAGATTTTTCATAGGTAATGATACCTATAAACTTGGGGGATGGCAGCCACAGGAGCAAGCGGGGGGATGGGTGGAGTGGGGCTGCAGAAACTCGTCCCACCTGGCCAGACCTTGGCTGACCTGCTGTTGCCCTGGCTTGGTCTGACCTACCCCAGGGCAGCTAGAAAGGCCGAGTTTTCCTGGACAGCAATGGTGGCCCTTTCCCGCATGAGAACCCCGTGCTCAGAAGGCAGAGGTGAGCCTCTGCACCTTGTCCCTGCATGCACAAGATCACCCTGCTCCACACTGTGCCAGGCAGTAAAGGTGTCACACAACCTGCCTTTATGGTGTCGCATGGGGAGAGATCTGCACTGATAAATCAAAGGCAAAGGGGATGCCAGATGGTGCCGTGGAGCTCGTGTGCCCGAGGTCACCCGTCTGATCTAGTGCCGTTCTGCACTGGGGAGGTGGCCATCTGACAGCAGGGCTCTGACCCTTCAGAGGTGACAGTTGTCATGGTTATAGTGTCAGCACCACTTGTTTGTCTAGCATTTTATAAGGCGTGCTAACACATTCCTTTGAAGTCTCTCAACAGTCCCGTGGACATGACAGGGCGGGTGTCATGATTCCCATTCTGCAGGTGATAAACTGAGACATGGGGACAGAGGAGTAAATTGCTCAAGGACGTACCTGGCTCAGAGCAGGTTCTCATTAACTGTGTGTGGAATGAATGAATGGGTTCACGCTGCCCTAAAGCAGCCTCAAAGGCACATCTTAGGGTTTGCTTCTAGAATCACACCCAGAGAAAGGTCTAGGATTGAGCTCCTAGGAGCCTGCAACAGCAACCTGAACCAGGTGGGTAAGAAATCACCACCAATTCCCTCTAATTAATTCTTGTGCATGCCAGGGTGTGTGAGAGTGCAAATGGTGCCTTGCAGGTAGATGCATAGTAGGCAGGAAAAGGTACAGCTCCATGTTACTGTGCTTCCAATGGTCTCGGCACAGTGCTAAGGGTTTTGCACATACTTATTTAATTTTCTCAACAACACTGAACAGGTGCTATCATTATATTAATTATAGGTAAAGATGCTGAAGCACAGAGAGGTTAAGCACCTTTCCAAAAGGTACAAAGATGCAAAGCAGAGGAGCCAGAGTGTGGCTTCAGACTCTGAGCTATTGCCTGTCTTGCCACACCACCCCGTACTTCATTTTTTTTCCAGAACATACAAGCTCCTGCTCTACCTCTCTGTTGTCCCGCCATCTCACTGCCGGAATGCAGGTTCAGGGGGAATGACAGAGGCAGTTCTTGCCTCCGTGTGGGACTAGGGGCTCAGGAAAGGAAGGGGAGAGGATAATGGCAGGCATTTCTGCTTCGCCAAGGAATGCAGTCATTTCAGACAAATAGACTATCCATGCCATGAGGAGTCCCTGCACTTTCTGTAGCCTCAGGAAATAGACTCAACGCACAAAGCTATCTCAATTCTCTCAGAAGAAAGGGGGGTCCAATCTGGAGATAAAATTCAGAACTCCAAGCTTCTAGTCCATATACCAGCCACCAGATAGTGGCACTTAAAAACTTGTAGTATTTTTCTTATAGCTGAGTAATACCCCATGGTATACATATACCACATTTTACTAATGCACTCATGTATTGATAGGCATTTGGGTTGTTTCCACACCTTTGCAGTTGTGAATTGTGCTGCTATAAACATTCGGGTGCAGATGTCTTTGTAATAGAATGTCTTTTGTTCTTTTGGGTAGATGCCCAATAATGGGATTTCTGGATCAAATGGTAGTTCTACTTATATCTGTTTAAGGTATCTCCATAGTGCTTTCCACAGGGGTTGCACTAGTTTGCAGTCCCACCAGCAGTGTATGAGTGTTCCTGTCTCTCCGATGTGCACTGTCTGGGGAATGGACACGCTTGAAGCTCTGACTCGGGGTGGGGGGTAGGGGGGCAAGGGCAATATACATAACCTAAACTTTTGTACCACCATAATAAGCTGAAATTAAAAAAAAAACTTGTAGTATTTTTAAAAAATCTATGTTTTAAAGCCAACAATTTATTTCTATTCATTATTCTGTAGCTGGTTTGGCAGCAGCAGTCAAATTATCTCAGAGAAGGAGCTGGATTTGCGGAAACCCAAGTAAAGCAGATGACTCAGTAATGTGATCACACACTGGAGATCTCCATACGTGTAGCTCGTGTCTGCTGGTGGGCAACCCGGAGCAGAGCTGTGGTCCCACTTCCTTCCTATGACCCAGCCTCTTGTCTATGAATTCTTCATAGTACCCAGCCAGATGCCACAACACTCTGTGACAACAGAGGACAGCAACAGACAAGCTGTGGCCCAAAGCCATTGTGCCAGGAAGCCATCCTTGAGTGACATTCCCTATTGCAAATCTCACCTAGATTAAGAGCTGTCCACAGAAACATAAAGCTTAGATGGGTTTACGACTTTATAAACCCTAGATCTTCCCTTATTCTAACCAGAACGGTGGACACTAGCCCTTCCCTGGCTCCAGTCATGACCCTTAGAATAACTTTAACTATGACCTAGGTGCTAATTCAAGATTCGTGGCTGATGGATGATTTGTTGATTATTTTATTCTTTGTACCCTTAACATTCCCAAATCAAGCAAGATGACTATGCTTTGAAGAATTACCCTAAGGCCAACCTTTTAGGAAATGAATCTAATTTTAAAATAAATAAATTATATGGCATCTGAGATTCAGCAGGGGCCTCAGAAGCCCCCTGGCCCATTTCCAAGCTGGACACAACCCTATGCCACCCTGTTTGTGGGTCTGACTTCTGATACGGTGGCCAGTGATGGTTTTCAGCAAGAGAGAAACTCTTTTCTTGAAAACATGGATTTCTAAGAAACCCTCTAAGGTGACTGGATTGAAGGGAAGGAGGACAGCACCAGGGAAAGAGTCCACGGCAGAGATTAGAAAATTTATGAGACAGTGAGACACAGAGGAAGGGCATGGGCTTGGCACCCAGACGGCTCTAGGTTTTAAATTTTCGTTCTGCTGCTTAGGAGCTGGGGGGTCTTGAGCAAGTTATTCAAACCTCTCTGAGCCTTCTGAGGCTTTTTCTTCATCTGTAAAGCGAGGATCTCAGGGTTGCCGGGATTAATGAGATACTATATTCAAAAGGCACCGCGCACGGCTGACACAGAGCAGGTGTGCCATCCATCTGATTTCCCTCTGTGCTCGCCCGGTGTCCTACATTTGGCTTCTTGCTCAGGACAGGCTATAAAATTGGGCTACGCAGACTATAGCTCAGAGACTATGCAGAAAAAATAATGCCCTGCTGGGGACAAAGTCATCCAGGTACTGAGGAGAAAGCCACCATCGTGATCTGAAAATTCATGTGCGGGGTCTCAAGGAGAACGGCCCCGGAGTTGTCACCTCTGGTCTACAAGGTGGAGCATCCCTTCTCGAATGGTGGCCCGGACACTGCCCCTCTCAGTCTCAGCACACCTTTCCCAGTACTCTGAGGGTTCAGGAAACATTTGCAGAAAGAATAATAAACAAACCCCAGAATCAGCCAGAGACCCGGGAAGGCAGGGAAGCGGGAGGAGTCAGACGAGGTCTCAGTCACCGCTCACCAACTGCTCCGTATCCCCCGCGGGGTCCTTGTCAATGATTATTCAATCTCAGGCCTGACCTTTCTATTCTAAATAACACTGCAATATCAGCGCGCCCCAGCCCGCAGCTTTTGCAGGAAATTAACTGTATCTGGCTCTCACAGGAGACCCAAGAAATCCCCGCAGTAAGTAAGCCCAGGCTGGTTTACAGAAAAAAAGAGCGAGCATTATCTGCTTCTCATACACTCCTCCTAATACCCGTCTAAATATCACAGAGCTCCCAGCTGTTTAATTCTAATAAATACTCATCTATTCTCAAAACAGACAAATGTTAGGTCTCAGGTGGGCCCCAAGCATTTCGTGCGGGAGGAAGAAGAGACTATGAAGAAGGAACGAATACAGTGGAGAGCTTTAGGATTCTATTCCTGCACAATAGCGGCCTAAGAGGGTGGCTGATGGTTTCAGTAGAGCCAGGGCAGGGGAGACTTCCGGGGGGGCATTTGTACGGCCAGTGTCCTCACTGAGACGTCCTCTCCTCCCGCAGTGCAGCTCAGCACAGCAGGAAGGGCTGGGAGAGCCCTGTGACCCGGCTGGATGTCCTCGTGCTTCTGGCAGCTGGAGGGGGAGCCGGGGGGAGCACAGTGAGCTGACAGTTAAGGGTCCCGGCTTTCGTTGCAAAGTCCTCCTGCTCTGAGTCGGTGCTTGGACCTGAGTCCAGATGGTGACCTCACCCTCAGGGACCCTACAGGAGTATAAGAAAGGCAGAGGGAGAAAGGCCTCCCACGACCTCTGAAACCTTGTTTATTTGCAAATAGCATGCAAGGGTTGGGTGGGACAAAAGGAAAAACCATCTGTCATGTTGGCTTGGGAGATGCCTGGATTGGGGTCGAGTGTGAAAAAATTCTCTGTCCTTGTTCTTCTCAGCCCTCAAAGAATCGTAGCTCTCTTTACAGAGGCACAGTGGCTAGGAGGCCATGAGAGGCTGTCACGGAAGGTCTGGCTCACACACAGGCTCCCGACAGTCTGCGGGCCTGGCGTCTGCCCCCAACCCCCACCTCCAGGTGACGCTCGGGTGGGAGCCAGGTGCCCGTCATAACTCAGATTCTTTGAGTCCCTCAAAGAGCCAGTCACAACCGCTGTGACTCGGATGGCGCTGGGACAGGGAGGCATTTCACAGTCAGGGTTGCTGGCGATTTTAATTGCCCTGAACCTGAACTTTGCTTCCTCATCTAAGTCAGTGGTCACCTAAGTGGGGCTGGGGGCTCCTTGCTGGCAGGTGAGGAGGGTCTCCCCGTCATTGGCAGATGGGCCTTTGACAGTTTGGATGTTGGTTTTTGTGCTGAATTAATAGGCCTTTTTTTTTTTTAATGAAACCTAAATACCACCTCAATGCTGCCACTCTGCAATCAGCCTGAGACTCGCCGTTCTGTTGCTGAGGTTTCTTTAGAATCCTGTGTGACGGTGGACCATGGTGGGCCACGGGGCTTCTACACCACTGAAACCCTGAAGGCCACAATTCTAGATCCATAGTTAAAAACCCGGGAGACCCATCTGCCTGGGTAAGCTCCCGGGCCAGGGTTCACATCCCACCTGTGGCTCCATGTGGCTCGGGCAGGTTTCTAGAAAAGACCTGAGGCCCAGAAAGTGGCTGTTTACCTGGCCCCTGGCTCACACATCCCCGAATCTCACACGGAAACTCCGGGGCTTTGGCTCCTGTCCCGGTGAGCTCTGCCGTGGCTCGTTCTGTAGGAATTCACTGAGAACCTTCCATGTGCCAGGCCCTGTTCTAAGTATCAGAGGTGGACAACTGGATGAAGCAGACCCAGGAGTCCCTACTCTCTGGCAGCACACTTCATAGCAGAGGAGAGAGACACAAACGAGATACACAGGTAACACAGGTAGAATATCATCAATAGGAGCTAAAAGGCGAAAAGTCGGCAGAGAAGGGAGAGGCGAGTGTTTGGCTGGGCAGGCGGTGGGGGCGTGTAATTCTAGTTAGTTTGGCCAGGGAAAACCTCACAAAGAAGGGGACATTCGAACAAGACCTAAAGGAGGTGAAATGACCAGGCTATGGGTCCCTGGAGCGAAGGCAGCGCAGGCAGAGTGCACAGCAGGCCGTGAGGCCACGAGGCCTGCAGGTGGGAGCACGGCCACATTGCAGGTGGGAGCACGGCCCGCATTGCAGGTGGGAGCACGGCCGCGTTGCAGGTGGGAGCACGGTCCGAGTGGCAGGTGGGAGCACGGCTGCATTGCAGGTGGGAGCACGGTCCGAGTTGCAGGTGGGAGCACGGTCCGAGTTGGAGGTGGGAGCACGGCCGCGTTGCAGGTGGGAGCATGGTCCGAGTTGCAGGCGGGAGCACGGTCCGAGTGGCAGGTGGGAGCACGGTCCGAGTTGCAGGTGGGAGCACGGTCCACGTTGCAGGCGGGAGCACGGCTGCGTTGCAGGTGGGAGCACGGCCACATTGCAGGTGGGAGCACGGCCCGCATTGCAGGTGGGAGCACGGTCCGAGTGGCAGGTGGGAGCACGGTCCGAGTGGCAGGTGGGAGCACGGTCCACGTTGCAGGCGGGAGCACGGCTGCGTTGCAGGTGGGAGCACGGTCCGAGTGGCAGGTGGGAGCACGGTCCGAGTGGCAGGTGGGAGCACGGTCCGAGTGGCAGGTGGGAGCATGCCCAGCGTTGCGGGTGGGAACACGGCTGCGTTGCGGGTGGGAGCACGGCCGTGTGGCTGGAGCAGCCTGGGGGCCGGCGAGGCTGGAGTGGAGAGGACACGAGGGAGCACAGCTGCTGTGAAGGCCCCACAGGCCATTGCCAGGACTACAGATTTTGCTCAGAGAGACATGAGGGAGGCCCTGGAGGGTTTAAATAGAGAAGTACTTATTCAGGACTGAAGAGACCTAGGTCCTAGTCTCAGTTCTGCTACTAACAAGCTCTATGACCAAGTAATTGTAATCCTCTCGTCCTACTATTACCTTATCTCTATTGACCTTGGTTTCACACCTTTAAAATGAGGACTTTGTACTTTTGAAGTCAAACATCTCTCTAGCCCTAACATGCTGTGATGCTAGTCAAGCAAATCTAAAAGTAAATAAAAGAAACCATTTGTCAGTGTCAGAAGGACACATTTCCACATCCCTCCTCGGCCAGGGCTCCTCTGGACAGGACCCCAGTGGGAGGCCGGGGGGCGTTGCCCCATGTCCCACGTGGTTCAGCACCAGGGGGACAGATTAGAGGTAACGAAGCTCCTCCACCGCTCTATGGGGGTCTTAAATCCCATCCCACTTCCGCTCCCTTTCCACATCTGTCCGCCTCTCCAGGGTTATAATCACTATTCCATCCTGTTTAGCTGAGCCCCTGTGGCTACCCTGTCTCATTAAGAAGCCAGTGGAAGATAGGAGAGAGGACCAGACAGGGTCTCCATCCCTGCAGAGTTGATGATCTTGTCAGGCAAGATCTTATTTAGTCAAAAACTAAACAAAATATAGGATCCACCTAAGTAAAAGTACAAAATGGTAAACAGTAGGTGCCTAATGAAAGGCACACCCAGGGGGTGTTGCAGGGGCCCAGATGATGGCGTGCTCTTAGCGGTCAGAGGGCCTGCCTGGGACGAACTCTTCAGGATGTAGGTGAGAGCCAGGCCGTGGGAGCCAGGCAGGATTTTGATGGGTGGATATTACTGCCTCCAATTTATTGACCCAATAAAGCAGGTATTACATGGTGGGAAGATAAATGTAAAGCAGGTTGGCAGTTTAATGTGGGTGTGCACACAGGCACAAGCAGCTGGTGATTGGGGTTTCATGAAATGAGCCAAGGCATTTTCCTATAGAGTTCATAGCATCTCGCTTCTGGGCACCCTAGTGACCCTGCCCCATCGTGGACAGGTGGGGTGAGGTCTCAGATGAAAGGCCAGGTCTGGAGATCAGCAATTCCCAGAGCCTGGCTGGGGGTCTCAGGACATCTGCCATCTTGCCAACTCTGCAAGGAAGGAGCCCTTGGGGAGCCTGTGAGGATAATTTGCACCCCAGGAGTGGTGAAAGTGGCCCAAATACCTTTCACTATTGCCTGTCATAGTGTCCCCAAATCTCAGAGTTGGAGGCCACCTCCTCCCAGGAAGAGTGGGCCACTCTCTTCCTTGCTGCTCTACTGGACACCATTCTCTGTCGTACACAGATAAGGGAGGTTTCACACTCGTTTGTTTAAAAGAACACACCAAACTCAAAGGTTCCCTTTACAAGGATAAAGACAGTGTCTTACTCATCTCTGTGTCCCCAGCACCCAGCCTGGAAGCAAATGGTAAATGTTCAATACATATTGAGACAAATAATACTCCAGCTCAGTTCATCTTACACTTCTTGGGGTTGAATTTGGGGTTTTCATAAAGGCTCTGAAGAAGGCTCTGAACCTTCTCCCCAGAGAAAGACGCACCAATTCACATGCTCACAAGATCGTGCAGATAGTTTCTGGGGGTGCTTGGGCTGAAGGGTGAGCCCTGCTCTGGGAGCACAGTACTCTGTGAAATTCTTCCCGAGGGACCCTGCAGCCTCAGCCTGGGCCCTTCCAACGACGGGAAGTTCACTCCCTCTCCATTTGGGGACAGTGTTCGTGGTTAGAGATCTCGTCACTGTATATTGTATAGCATCCTTCCTTTCTGTAACTCCCACCCATTGTCCCTGTTCTCTACTGAGCGACTTTAAACAGAGAGGAGCTAGGAATCTGCTCTCACAAGGGGTGGAACCTGTCATGCACATAACTGCTTCTCAATGTTTGTGGACACATCTTCTGAGGCTTCTTGCTTTCTTGCCTCTGCTTTTTCTGTTTGTTTGTTTTTTGCTCAATAGGGTTTATGTCTCTTCACCATCCTGATTCTGCGTCTTCAGAAAAAGCCTAGCTTATCACCGTCCCTATTAAAGGGTGGTTCTCAGAGGGAGGCAGGGTCCACCTGCATCACGTCCCCCTTTGTTCCAGCCAACGCGCTTACCTTCGTGCTGCCTGAGTCTGCATTTGGTTTCTGGCAGGCACCGCACACCATTGGCCATTCATGGGCAAAGAGTCATATGATGCTCCCAAGTCTTTTTCCAGGTGTGCTACTGATAAGCTCTACCTCCCCACCAGGCCTTCGTGCGGCTTGCTGCTCAGATCTAATTGCAGTACTTTTACATTTATCCTTGTTAAATCCATCCGATTAGCTTCTTTCCTTGGGTCCATCCCAGTGAGACCCTTTTGCATCCTGATTTTGTCTTCCAGCATATTAGCTCATTACTCTTAGACAATGTGCTTAATGCGTGACAAAGAGCTCCCACTTCTGGAGTATTTCTTTGACAAACACTGTGCTTTACACAGCATACGATGTCACTCTCTCACTCCAACTCTGCCAAGTATGTTTGATGGTCCCTATTTTATAGATAAGGAAACCGTGACATAGAAAGGTTAAGTAACTTAGGCAAGGACACACAACCAGCATGTAGTGGAGTCAGGGTTTGGACCCAGTGCTGTCTGACTCTGAAGTCATGTGCACAGCCACCCTACTATGCTGCCTTTAGCTAAGTCATTCATGTTTGGAACCGGACAGGACGGGATCAAGGCCTTGTGCACCTCATGATGAGGGTTGATTCATTCAACGTGATGAAGGCTCCTTGACTGGCCTGTTACTTCCGCGTTACTCACTATTATCACAAGGAATAGCAAGAGGAAGACAGTTGTAGTCACTCCGTGCTGCTCCGTGGGCCCCGTACCCAACAGTAGCTGACGTGAATGTGGCATGACTCGTTTGGGTCCATTCGTGCTGGCCTCTGTAAGCCCCAGATTCTTTTACTACATGCTCTGAAGCCCTTGTTTAAAGAATTGTTGAGACTCTTGTCCAAGAGTATTGCTAAGCCTTCTTAGTTGGTACTTGGGAGGCAGGACTGGGATGCTGGGGGTGGGGAAACGCAAACGCAGCAGCATCGGAAAGTCGAGATATCCTTCTTGATATCCTCTCAAACATCCCACGTGCCCTTGCTAACTAATCATAGGTCAATCTATGAATTTACATGGTGTTTTTGAACATGCTTTACAATTTTAGCCAGTGAGACCTCAAGCTCTAAACTTCCATTTACATATGTGACTCTCAGAGCCAGTGCCCAGCAACGACCTTATACACGAGCCTTACAATGACAGCTGTTATTTAAATTACAGAAGTAGATAATGTCTTGTTGGATTTTAAATTTAAAAAATCCTCATTAAGTTTTGTAGTTCTGTAGTTTATTTTGTGGCAGATACGTTTGACCCAAGACCACTGAGGAATCCAGAAAAAAAGGCAGAGACCAGACTTCTTTCAAAGATTGCTTAGAGAGCAACAGTACAAAAGAAAATCAAGAAACAGGGTTGTGCAGGGAGAGCACACATGCCTTTTGTGGATTCTGGGCTTGAAAACAAAGACCCCACAGGTGACAAGTCTGAGCAGCTGACAAGGAGTCTGCATCCTCCGGAATTCCGAGGTGTGCTCCGCCCAAGGAGCTGTTCCCTTTTGGGGTGGTTTGCTTGAGATCTTTCTTCACCCCACTGGGTATAGTTTGATATAAGAACTTTGGGGACCATCAGATGCAGAGATTAGACCCTCTCACAGTGCAGGCCTGTTCCCCCGTCCCACAGTGAGAACTCTCTCCCCTATTTCTGCCTGCTGTGAGATCCCCTGTTTTGATTGATATTTTACGTTTGCATATGTATTAGATCACTTATGTTACAATATTACTTATTTAATTATGTGCATGCTTGTGTATTATATAATGTTAAATATAAATATTGTATATATACACAAACAAATTCTTACTGTATAATCTTCACCTACATCAATTCACACAACCATCTTTCTACGGCACATTTTAACAGAGGTGGAATTATTACAGATCCTCGTAGGTAGGAAAATGCTCTGAAGCAGTGAACTTTTTCCTCAAAACCTTCCTCCTTCACAAAACCCTTCTGCATGGAGGCTAAAGACACGGAATTTATACTGAATCCCATTCCGTTTAGATTCACAGGTATCATCAAATTGAAGAAGCACAAAAACCTTTGAAAGAGCCAAAGTCACCTCCCCGCAGTGGGCCCGTGAAAAACCTGTAGTCCAGAGACACCTGCCTAAAATGCCGTGGCTTAGCATCAGAGTTTGTGCTGGCTGGGTTAGGAGGTGAAGATAGGACTGAAGAGGTTTATCAGAGAGTTACACCTGCGATAGAAAAAGGCGCAGGAAGCATGATGGGGAGGGAAGCCATCAAACAGTGACACAGACTGGAAAAAGTCTCAGCCAACCCAACGGACAGCTCCAGAACAGAAACCATCTTTGAGAGGAGTCCCCTGTTTGGCAAAAATGCCCAAACCCTTGTATCACCGGCAGGCACAGTCACTGCCTGAGTGGCCCTTAGAAAGGCTCACAGGCAGAGGCTGGCAGCTGACCGCACTCCCTGGAGCCGGGCGACCAGCCCTTTCTGGAAGGGAGATTCGAGAGGTGCATTTGCACGACCTTGGCTTCTGCTCACGGCTGGAATACACGCGCGTGTTGGTTCAGTGCAAAGTCTAGAGAGATATTATTTCAATGGCTTTATAATAATAGTAATGCTATTTTTATTCATTTTAAAGTAAAAGAGTGTTGTTTCAATAGATAAGATACAAATGCCAAAAAGGAAATATATACATTTGGTGTGTGTGCATGTGTGTGTGTGTGTGTATATATATATAGGGTGTATATATATATGGGGTGTGTGTATATATATATTTATATTTGGCATACACACACACACACACACACACACACACGCACTCACACCAAATGGTTTTTTATTAAAATATCTTAGAGCAGGCATTTGGACCAACTATTGGAAATGGCCTAAGGTGTCCCCAGAGTGGAGGTCGGTGAACTCAGGACAACCCCTTGAATTTTCCATTAGTGAGTAGTTTGAAGAGGTAATAAATAAATTAGTATTAAGCACTTTGCAAATAGAGTGTTATGTAAATGCTAAATAATCATAATAATATAGGGGTATGCTGATCTTGATAAACGGGTCGGCTTCCGTGTCATTTAAAATGGATGGCACAGCAGTGTCTGGGAAGATGAATGAGGGCCGTGTCCGCAGAGCTCGATAACGGCACCGTCTCTCTGCCAGGGGCCCGGCCTGCCGCGTTCTCTTCGCCTGGTCTCTGCGGGACAATTAGCAGAGGAGAGGGATTCCGGCCAGCTTCAAGGGGGTAGTAAAAAGGCTCCTACGCAGGGATATTGAAAAGAGACTTAGGTGCGTGCAGAGGGACCTGCATTCTGAGAAGTCAGGGCTAATCTATAACGGGAGGGGGCAGGGAATTAACATTTATTGAGCGCCTCCTGTGACCCAGACACTACGCTGGTGCTCTGTGTTTATTATCTCATTTATCCTCCAGGCCAGCACATTAAGGTAATAGAGGAGTGGAATGAAACAGAATGCATTGCTATTTTCTGTACAAAAGCAGAAAGACTGACCCCAGTGTTGTAGCTGCTGTTTTCCTCCATGCTTTCTGGACTGGGAGCTGGAAAAAGGGAAAAGTCCCCCAGGGAATGAGGGAAAGCCTGATCTCATGATTGATCACAGCCCCCAAATGCTGGGACCTTTTAGGACACACGTTTGTGCAATGAAGGAATCATGTCTTCCTTTGGGGCCACACCCCATACCTGCTCCCCATCAGCCCCTGCCGTGGACCCAACTCACCCTGGACATCACGGCCTCTTGGAGCCTCATCCGGGTTTTCCATGAACCTTCACAACGCTCAGCAAATACGGATACAGGAAGCCCCGTGTGCTGAATACACCACTAATGGAGTTCCGTGCATCATCCCCTTTAATTCTCGTGACAAACCTGTGAAGCAAGTTTTATCACTTTTAAGGTCCTCACCTTAGACGAGAATACCACAGGGGACGAGGTCAGAACCAGGGTGATCCACAACCTGGCCCTTAGCCACTTGGGAACTCAGGGGACCTGGTACTTGAAGTTTTTGGAGATTTTTTTGTTTGTCTTGTTTTAGTTTGGTTTTTTGCCCATCTCTGGGCTATGTTCTTAATAATGATTATATACCTGTTGTTTGACGTGCCGGATTTTTAGCGAATAAAAGTAACTCAAGTGGTGTTTGTTTATTAGCAGCTTTCTTGAACATAATGACGTACAATAAACTGTACATTTGAAATGTGCAATTTGGTAAGTTTTGACACCTGTATACACCAGCGATGCCATCACCACAAGCAAGATAATGAACATGTCCATCACCTCCAAAAGTTTGCTTCTTTGTCATGTGTCCTTCCCACCCCTTCTCACCTGACCCCGTCCCCAGGCACCCACTGGTCGGATTTCTGTCCCTTTATTTAGCCTGCCTTTTCTAGAGTTTTATATAAATAGAATCATGCAATACATACTCTTTTTTGTCTGGCTTTTTTCACTCAGCATAATTATTTTGAGATTTATCCAAGTATTTTTTTTAATATTCATCCAATTATTTTTCTTTATTTTATTTAAAAAAACATAAGAACTTTGAATAATTGGTATGCATTTTATTTAATTTTAGCTTTAGACTGAGTCCAGAGTTCACATTCCAGTTCTGTTATTTATTAGCAGTGTGCCAAGTGGCAAATTTCTTAATCTGTCTGAGGCTTAGTTTTTCATCTGTGAAATGGGT
>CM052444.1:1342101-1361069 GCA_028533085.1 Varecia variegata
CCTGGGGAGTGTATGGAGTGACGACAGATGGTCAACACAGGAGTCCTGATGGTTAAAACGAGTTTGACCAAATGCCAATATCGGAAGGCACATTAACGCAATGGGAATAGATAATATCATCATGTAGATCTTTCCTATTACAATTGTTTTCAAATCTACCCATTTCAATCACATGCCACTCATCCCATTGTGAGTACATGCAAACTCTAATCCCCATTGGAATGCAGTCCTTCAAAGGGAAAAGGACCCCAAACAAACACAAAAGCCTATCCTGGGCGTGCTTTTTACCCAGCTGGGGCAGTAACACTGGAAGAACTTGGGGTGGGGAACGGTGGGCAGATGTGCCAGTGGAATAGCAGAGCTTTTTTTTTTTTTTTTTTTTGAGACAGAGTCTCACTCTGTTGCCCAGGCTGGAGTATTCAGTGGCGTCATCATAGCTCACAGCAACCTCAAACTCCTGGGTTCAAATGGTCCTCCTGCCTCAGCCTCCCGAGTAGCTGGAACTACAGGCATGTGCCACCACGCCCGGCTAATTTTTCTATTTCTCATAAAGCTCTTACTCAGGCTGGTCTTGAACTCCTGGTCTCAAGCAATCCTTCTCCCTCAGCCTCCCAAAGTACAAGGATTACAGGTGTGATGCACTGTGCCCAGGCCAATTTTGACATACTAAAAACAAATCTGGGCCGGGCGCGGTGGCTCACGCCTGTAATCCTAGCACTTGAGAAGCCGAGGCAGGCGCATTGTTTGAGCTCAGGAGTTCGAGACCAGCCTGAGCAAGAGCGAGACCCCGTCTCTACTAAAAATAGAAAGAAATTATATGGACAACTAAAATATATATAGAAAAAATTAGCCGGGCATGGTGGCGCATGCCTGTAGTCCCAGCTACCCGGGAGGCTGAGGCAGTAGGATCGCTTGAGCCCAGGAGTTTGAGGTTGCTGTGAGCTAGGCTGACGCCATGGCACTCACTCTAGCCCGGGCAACAAAGCAAGACTCTGTCTCAAAAAAAAAAAAAAACAAAAAAAACCAAATCTGACATAGACAGGGTGTCTTTCTGATACTTTTCTCTTTTATCAAGGTTGGAGAGGGTTAGGATACTGAAAACAGGCTTATGTTTTACGATGTTCAGTTGTGTGCTGACCTTCCTGTACCTTAAACTATCTCTACGCATGTCTTCACACCACTATTTCTCTATCATTCGGTTGACAAACACATGCTGAGCACCTTCTGTGTGTAGAGCCCAGATTTGGTGCCAGGGACACAGAGGAATGGCGTTTAGAGCCTGCCCTCCCGGTATGCTAATGACCCAAGCGCTCTCCACGGCCATGGTGCTTGCGTGTGTCCAAGCACTGTCTTGCACATTCCATCGTGCCCCAGCGAGGGAGCAAGGACGTGCTCATGACGATGCTTCGGGAAGCTGAGACAGAGGTGGAGCGATGCGGGAAGGTCAGTCAGCGGCTGAGATCCGGATCTTTTGGCCAAGTGTGCTTTCCGCTAAGGGGAATGTTTTTTCCCAGCACTCTCATCCTGGGCACCTTGCCTTTGCAATTTCCTGGTTGTCTATTTTATCTCTTTCAGCTGACAAAGTTGACAGGCCCCTGGGGAATACGGACTCAAGAATAACTTGCCTCTGGACAAATGCTAAATCCCACAGGTGTAGGACTGACTTTGGAGGAGCCACTGTCACTCTCTCTGCCCCCTGCCAAGCCCCACTGCTCGCCTGGAGGGATGTGTGCGTATCGGGTCTGTGTGTACCAGGGAGCACCAGCAAAACCAAATTAGCTCCCACTGGCTGCCATTCAGGCCGGCTAATTAAATTAGCTATTGTTGCATTACTGATAAGGACAGTTTGGAAAAGGGAAAAAGCCACTCATCCCAGCAGCCCTAAGGTGAAAACCTAGAAAATGTGTTAATGGGAACACTCTGACTGGCAGCGGGACCTGGGGTCCTTGGTGGACTGTCCTCCCAGCCATCCGCTCCAAGCTCCTGCTCCCAGCCCTCGCTGGCTCTGGTCCCTGTGAACATGGCTGCTCTCCGCTTGCCGGAACCAGCTGCAGCCAGCCCAGCTCCCTGCTCCTCCCACAGGGAGCCTGGTCCTCAGGGGAGTCCAGAGAAGTGGGCGTTTTCTGGGGGAGAGCGGCTCACCCTTGTGTGCTAATCTCCCCATAGTATAATCTCCCATAGTAATCTCCCCACAGTATAAAAGCCAGCTGATATTTGGAAGAGCCCTAAAGAAGAAAGAGAGAAGGAGGGAGGGAGGGAGGGAGGAAGGAAGGAAGGAAAAAAGGAAGGAAGGAAGGGAGGAAGGGAGAGAAAGAAAAACAGAAAGGAAGGAAGGAGAGAGGGAGAAAGATCCAGAGACTGCATTTTTTGGCTGTCTGGCCTCTGCTTCTTTGCTTGGTGACAGCCTCTCCTCTGCTGTGTGCAGTCTTGGCTGAGGCTGCAGACTAAGCCGGGCGCTACCTTCTAGTTGAGTTTTGGACACACGGGCTTAGCCGAGGCCAACTAGCCAGAGTCCTCGGACTCCGGGACTCGAGCAGAGAGACACAGGGACGATGACTGTTAGGAACACATCTGCTGTAGTAGCAGCTCACCCCAAGGAGACCTGCGTCTACACTGCACCCCTTCTGCCACCCGCCCCCCCCCCCACCAAGCTGTCCTGGTTCCATCTTTTCTCCAAAGCTAATTATCCGGGCTTTCTCAAATGCTGTGAGCTACCTGATATTGTTCTCATTTACTCTTTTTCTGCTTAAATTAACCATAGTTGGGTTTGTGCAATTCAAATGATTCAAGGATTCTTTAGTCCAACCCTTTTCTTTGACAGATGAGACGGAGGCCCCAGAGACAGTGATTTTCTGAAAATCACAGACAGAAGTTGGCAGATCTGAGGCTACACCCCTGGCCTCTACCCCGCTAGACTGTGATGCCCGAGTGCGGCTCACGACACATCTGCGAAAGTGAAGGCAGCTCACGGGGGTGCATGGGGGAGCCTGGACCGTCCTCCTGTGCCCTCGGTCTCCCCGCTCCCTTTCCTCCTGGTTTCATAGATTCTGTTTTGGATTTTCAAGTCATGGGATAATATTTTCGTGTGAGAAAGCAAGTTGAAATATAAACCTATTATTAAAATTGTCTACGTGTAAATTCGTGCATGCACACTGTCTGTCTCTCTCTATCGAGTGTGAAAACTCTATAATTCCAGTTTATTCCTAAGCCTTCAACACCAAGGGTTGGGCTACCTTCTACTGAACCGAAGTATTTTAGAATCAAGGACACCACTGACAGTGTGGAGGGGAACAGGTGTACTTATTTTATAGGGCAGCCTGTAATTATAATTGGAAAAATATGATATATGCTATGCTATGTGCTTTAAATTTGGAAGTACGCCCTCTAAGCCTCAGTTTCTTCATCTGCAGACAAGAAAGTTAACTGTCTCCCCTTCCCCAAGCTCTAGCATTCTAGCTGAATGAATTATAAATGCTAGTGAACTAAATGGGAAATTACAAAGTGAATTAGGCATATTTACTGAAATAATTGATTTTTAAAAAATAACTTCCAAGCCCTTACAGATAAAAATAAAAGGAAAAATCTTGCTAGAGAAGGAGTGCTAAGACACTTTTTTTTTTTTTTTGAGCCAAAAAAAAAAAAAAAAATCAAGCTCCACTTTTCTGCTCGTCATGAGGAGTGCTAGAAAAAGTGTTCAGGTGCAGGGTGCCGATTTCCTGAGACCCAGTTCTGTGTACCAGTATGAGAAGATGTTATTAGTGCCTCTGACCCAGAAGAAATCGGTCTTCCAACAGGGTTAATTCAATCAATTGTCAGACTGGGAATTTGGTAGATAGAGGTAGCCTAGCCCTGGGCAAATGGGTACTTTCAGATCATCCAGCAAAGTGAATGTAATTATTGCTTAATATCTTCCTTATATAAAATAATATAAAATCATTGCAAAATATTTGAAAATGGGGAAAATATCTTTATAATTCTAGCACCCTAATATAATATTCATTTTTCATAATTTCCCTCTAATATTTGCCCACATATATGTACATAATTAATATTTTAGAAATTTATCGCTAGATTTATTTTTTGAGAAAGTAAGCTGAACTTGGCCAATATTTGTGCTCAGAAGTTAGAATTCCTGGCTCTTTTTCCAACTTTGCTGTACACTCTCTTTCTTTCCTCTTGATCTGTGGCCACAAAATGGGAACGCTGACAGCCTCCGCTTCTGTAACGACTAGGAGTAAGGCTTCATGTCTTGGGTTCTCAGCTATTTAGAAACAAGTACAAAGTAATCACAGATGCATTATTGACCTTTGAAAAACTATTTTTTTCTCTGACAATGTTTTTATATTAAGGCTGGGTTCTATGTATGATTTAGTTAAAAAAAGGAGACAATTGTAAAATGCTCCTCTTAACTTTCATTGAACTATGATGGGATCAGGAGAGATTGTTCATCAGCCTTTTTGAGATAGAGGCAGAAAAACAAGGTGCAGGGGAAAACCATTGGGCTCAAATTAAGAGCACGTAGATTCAAGTCCTAGGTTTGCAATTGACCAGCTGTGTAAACATAAGCAAGTTATTTAATATTACTAAGATCAGTTGCTTCATCTGCAAACCTGGGTAATAACTATTTCATAGAGTTGTGAAGATTAAACAAGTTAATGCAGAAGAAGGTGCTACAAAAATGAATCACTTTTTTTTTCTCTAGAAGAAATTATAAACAGGTTACTCCATTGAACTATTCCTAATATTTATCATGGAGAATTTTTTTCCACTTTATATGAATGAAAAGTAACTTCAATTTTTGGTGGCTGATGAGCCGTTGCCTGAATCATCTAGGTCCAGGCCTTCTCCTTGTATTTTCAGCTGGTTAGCTGCTCATTGAGATCTTGCCAGAGGGTGGGCAAAAGAAATAAAAACTGAAATTGGTCAATTTGACTCTTTGATAGCGGTCCTGATGAAAAATTTGTGGATAGAGGGTGTTAAAGTTGTGAGCTAAACTGGAATTTTGCCTTTTTACCAGGAAATTGCAAGAACCTACTGATGGTTTGGATGTCCTGGCGATGACAGCTACTCTTCTTCTCTTGACTGAAGAAATGTCTTCCTCTACCTGGAAAGTGGCCTCTCTTCCAGAATGACACATACTGATTTTTGAAGAAGTAGGAGGATACCTGCTGGCCAGTCACATCACCCAGAACAGCTGTGGTTAGCAGTGAGCTGGCAGATGTTGCAACTAGACGATCGTTGCATAGACACAGCCCCAAAGCAGTAATCACTCTTTCTCTTTCCCACTAATCCGGCAATCGAATAATCACTTTTAAGCATTTACTGTGCACCACCATTTAATATAAAACATGGTGAGTAGCTAGATATATAAGACAACCTCTGAACTCTCAAAAGGTGTAATAAATTAAGAAAGCAAGAGTCTTGCATATGAAAAGACAACTACGTAGGGAAAAAGACAACAAACGCATTAAAGCATTTCCCAGACGCCAATCACTGCGTGAGGTGCTGTACATGTATCGTGTTACTTAGTCCCCACCACATCTGAGAGCTTCCTATCCTCATACTCTGGATGATGACACTGGGAGTCAGAGATGTTTAATAACACGCCCAAGATCACATAGCTAGAAAAGTGTGGAGCTTGTTTTCAAGTTTAGATGTGACTCCATGGTCCATGCTCTGTTCCTAACCCACACCTGCCAATGAGAGAAACCAGAGCTCAGAGACATCATTTAGTGCAGCTGGGTCAAGATAAGACTCTTTAAAATGCCTAACAGCAAAATACATTGGTAAAGTTTTACCACATCCGTTAATTTCTTGGGGAAATATTTCTAGCTAGAGGAAAAATGTCTGCATTCTGGAGGCAAAGATGGCGGAATGGAAATGACAGTACTCTGGTCTCAGCTTGGCCGTTATCCACGTGTTCATCTGAGCAAGTTGCTTCCTGCGTCCAGGCTTTGGTGCCATCGTCTGTAGCACAGGGCACCTCTAGATTGTCTAATATCACCAGCACTCCATCGCTGGGCAGGTGTGGGATACCCTAGCTCTGACAGGGAGCCAAGCTGAATTTGAATCCAGGCTCCATCTTCAGGCAGTGGGCTCTTGGGCAAGTCATTTAACTATCTGCAAAATGAAGATGACAATACCTACCTCAGAGTCTTTGCCCTTATTGCTCATCCTCCTTGGGACAGTCAGTTACCCACAACGGTCACTCTTTTACCTCCTTCGAGTCTTCACTCCACTTACCTTTTAGTGAGAACTTTCTTGAACACGATTATCTGAACTTGCAAACCATCTGACATTTCCTATCTTCTTTCTTCCTTTTATTATTTTCCTTAACATTCAACACCTAACACACACACACACTATATATAGCACTCAATTATCTCATTTATTGCCTGTTTCCCACCTCTAGAATGTAAGCTCTACAAGGGCAGGGGTTTTTTCTTTACTGCTTTATCTCCAGTTTCTAGAATGACTTAGGTGCTTAATAAATATTTCTTGCATAAATGAATGGCTCTTGTGAGTATCATATGAGTGAAGTGCTGTGCACAGGGCCTGGCACATAGTAAGCGCTCCACACATGCTATCTGTTTGTTTTTATTGTCATTTTATTATATCTTTGTGTTCTCTTTCCCCTCCAGATAGCCTAGCAAGAGGAACCAGTCGTTGTGAGGAAAGTAAAGGAGAGGGTTTGCATGGTAGTTCCCGTCAAATATCTAAAGGTGTGTTACATAGATAGGAATCCAGGAAGCATATTTCTGCTGTATGAGAAGGGATTTCCACAAAGTTGGATGTCTAATGATGGAATAAGCTGTCTTAGGAGATAGCATGTACCCATACCCAGAGTTCTCCCAGAAGCAGGATAACTACGTCTCACTGACTCTGAGTGTAATTATCGCAGGGAGTGACAAAATTGGAGTGGAACCAGGGAGGCTACATGCTAAGAGAGCTATGGAGATGGCTAGAAAAACATGGCATCTCTCAGCATCCCTGGAGGCAAGATAAATGGACAGCAATAAAGAGTATTGTTCAATCTATACAATCGAAAACATCAGAGATAGACGATCAAGAGACTGGAGACAGATGCCCCAATTAAAGGTCAAGAAATGTTACCCAGCTTCCAGACGTGAGTCAGTTTTCAAATCCAGAACCCAGTGATAGAAGGAAAAAACTGGGTCCTCAAGTGGTAGGACCCTTCTGTGGAGGAATGTTCAAGCTTTATGAAACACTTGATGCAGATTCACTGTTCTACTCGTTCAGTCATTTTGAATGCGACAGCCACACAGTGCGCACGCTCACTCAGCAGCGTCCAGCACCCCACTGACTAGTACAGTGAAGTCGTCACTGTTCATGCGTGTGCATTGCAGACCACTCACCGTGGCTGCCAGGTTACATTGATGTCATGCAAACTGTTCTCGTTATAATAGCTGCATACTTTCCAGACAGACCAGAACATTTTGGAGCAAGTTCATGCCTTCTGCATCAGAGAATTATACACCATTTGAAAAAGATCTCAAGTACACTACTGGAACCTAGGAGAAATAAGGATCTGATCATGGGCTATCAAATGACCATGTGGCCAGAGAGCCTATCCTAAGCTGGATTCAATCAGACCCACCAAATTTCAAGACACAGTGGACTATCAGTTATCCACCATAAGGTGGAAGTGTTATGCCCAGACTCAGATACAAACAGGCACAGAGGGCACAGTGACTGCACAAGCCTGTGGCCCAGACTCCCATGTTATCCCCCATGTTGACCCTGGGGTGCCTCTCCCTCAGCTCACATCTTTGACTGCTTGAGGGGTCCCTTATGATGGGTGGCTGAGGAGGAAAAGTCTGAGCTCAGGATGTGGGTGCAAGCCCCACGTGGATGGCAGTCACACAGCACCCACCCTCAGCTAATGCTCTGAAATACGTGGTAAGGGGAAATCCTTCCAACTGGCAGAGCTCTGGGTGCTTCACTGGCCATCGACTTGGTGTGGAAAAAGAAGTGGACTGGGTAAAAATATATGGAGACTCACGATAATGGCCAATGGCTTGGCTGGTGGCTGGGAGCCCTGAAGAAGAGATATTTGAAGATCGGGGACTGGGAGATCTGGGGAGCACGTATGCAGATGAACCCATGGGGGTGGGTACAAAGCATGAAGGTGTTGGCATTCCTTAATTAGCACTCACCCAAGAGCACCCACCACAGAAGGGGCGCTAAACAATCAAATAGAAAGAACGACTCTGAGAAAAGTTGACGCCAGCCTGCTTGTCTCGTCCAGCCCAGGGCTGGCATGATGGTCACACAAATGGAAAGGCTGTGGTGGCAGGGAACAGGACCAACAGCATGGGCCTCCATTTACCAAGGCTAATCTAGTTACTGCCATTGACAAATGTCTATGCTAGCAACATAGACCAAACTAAGCCCCTTCCCCAGAATGGCACCAGCCCCCAAGGAGACAAACCAACCACTTAGTAGCAACTTGACAACATGGAATCGCTTCTACCCTCTAAGGGGCAAAAATTCATCTCAACTGGAATCAACAGATATTTGACACTGGGGTTTGCCTTTCCTGCCTTCAAAGCCTTATCTGGCACCACTCTCTGGGGGCTTCTAAAGCCTATGATCCACTGACATGGGATTCCACATAATATCATTGGACCAAGGAACCCACTTTACAGTAAAGGAGGGGTTGCAGTGAGCGAATGAACATGGAGCCCACTTTCCCTGTTGCATCAATGCCATCCAGATACTACTGGCTTGACGAAGTGATAGAATATACTTTTTCAAGACAGCACCAGCTTAGAAATGATACCTTATGATGACAGGGCACCATCTTCAGGACCTAGTGCACATTCAAAATCAATAACCATTGTAAGGTGCTGTGTTTCTGATATGTAGGATACCTGAATCTGGGACCAAGGGGTAAAGTCAGAGTGACCCCACTTCCATCACTCCCAATGACCCACTTTGGGGGTTTGTGCATCCTGTTTCCATAACTCTAGTCTCTGTGGGTTTGGAAGTCCAGGTCACAAAGAAGAAATGTGTCCTCCAGGAGAAACAGAAAGCCCCACTGAGCTAGCATCTGTGGTTGCTGTCTGAGCACTCTGGACTCTTTCAGACAGAGACCAGCAAGCCAGGAAAGGAGACAGGGGTCATTGACCCAGGTTAGAAGGTAGTGTTGCTGTTACCAATTGGGATAGGACAGAGTGCATTCGGCATCTGGGTGGTTCTGGTCACATGTCCTTCTCCAGTACAGTTGCTGCACTTGTCCATTTGCTCTCAGAAGTTGGCAGGAGATTAGCAAGTAATGCCCCAGTGAATCTCACTATTTTGGGGCGAGTAGGAATGGCAACAGCTGCTGCACATTGGCCAGGAGGACCAGAGCACACTTTGATCAGTGTGCAGGATTTTACACACAGAGACTTTAGTTAACAGATACTATTAAATATTTTCCAGATGGGTGCTTGCAATAGTTAATTTTATGTGTCAACTTGACTGGGTCACAGAGTGTCCAGATATTTGGTTAAGCATTATTTCTGGGTGTGTCTGTGAGGGTGTTCCTGGAAGAGATTAGTGTTTGAGTTACAACTGAGCAGAGGAGACGGCTCTCCCCAACATTGGTGGACCTCATCCAATCCACTGGAGACCCAAAGAGAACAAAAGGCGGAATGAAGGAGGATCTGTTCTCCCTGCCTGACTGCTTGAGCTGAGATGTCGGTCTTCTCCTGCCCTCGGACTGAGACGTACCCCATCAGCACTCCCGGATCATGGCGTTCAGACTTGGACTGGAACTTACACCCTCAGCTCTCTGGTTCTTTGGACTTGGATCAGAACTTAATCCTTGCTTCTCCTGATTCTTAGGCCATTAGGCATGGGCTGGAATTATACCTTTGAGTTTCCTGGGTCTCCAGCTTGCATATGGCAGATTGTGGGACTTTGCAGCCTCCGTAACTACATAAGCTAATTTCCTAATATAAATATATGTGTGCACATATATATGTGTGTGTGTGTGTGTGTATATATATATATATATATATATATATATATATATCTCCTATTGGTTCTGTTTCTCTGGAGAACCCTGACAAATTCAGTGCTCTAGGCAATGGCTAATTGATCAGCCCCAGTTCAATGTTTGTGTAATATACATTTGTTTTTGAGTTTAGAACTTATAGAAAATCTACATAAAGCCACTTCTAGCCTCGTTCCCCTACATCCACCCCAGGAGAGGTAAAATTCCCTGCTGCAATCCTGCCCTGGCAGGTCCTCCCTGCTTTGGCAAGAGATTTCTCACTGAAGTGCTGCCTGTCCCAGGATGCCCACCCTGTTGGCTGTTCCTTTCTCTTTTCATACGACCTGTCATTCTTTCCAACAGGAGGTGTCCCCACTGGCAGCAAGGTGATCAAGCACAGAGCAGACCCTATTAAACTTCACTCTTGCGTCTTCAGCAGTTTTCCTGTTGAGACCTGCAGTATTTTACAAGTCAGTTCCTCCTGGGGGAAAGAGGTGGGAGCGTGAGTGGAGAGAAGGGATGAATGGTGTGTGCCCCCCTTAAACCATTTCTTTTTTTTATTATTTTATTCTATCGCCATACAAATGCCTCTTCGGGTGCCATTTTAATTGTGATGGCTTTTAGAGAAACTCTCTCTGCTGCTCAGAAAAAGGCAGTAAAACTCGCAGGGTTTTGTTTGACAGCTTCTGGTTTACATGTGCAAATAATAAAAAAAGGAGAGCCCCTGCATAAGGCAAGAGCTCAGAAACCTGCCTCCTGCCCTCCTTGGATGTGCTTCAAACTCTACCTTAAAAGAACAGATGGGAAACCTGGCGTTGGCAGCTATGAAATAGTCTCCAGGTCTGTTATCTGTTTCAAACCTCCACCGCTGCCCACTCCCAGCTCCATTGACTCATGCAACCCTGAGCTGCTTAACACGTATTTCCAAGTGCTGGAATCGGTAGGGCTGGATACAGCTTCCTCAGGCTAGTTAATGGGTTTTGGGTAAGTTGGTCACGAGGCTGTGAGGTGTGCTCGGCTCAATCTTCCTTTCCTAGTGAGAACTTCTAAAGCCACTTCCCTTGGGCATGCTGACCTTCAGCTGCACTTTGACTCTGGAAGTACGACCTTCACAACATTATCTAACACCATGCTGATATGCAAGGTCCTTAGCAAACCGCATCTGGATTGTCCTCACTCTTTCCTGATGGGTAATACGAACACCCCTTTCTCTCTCTCTCTCTCACTCACGGCCTTCCCCACATGATTGTCAGCCTTCCAGAACCTCTTGGGGCTGGCAGGATTATCCATAAACATGCTCTTCATGGAAGAGGCTGGGCCTAGGCCAGGTTTTGTGACAATGGGGTCTAGAGACAGGATGAGGTCCAACAGTTAGGCAAAGACAGGTGCCATCAATGCACCTGCATCCAGCCTGGTGCTTCATGCATGCAGCCTGTGGTGCTTTTAAATCATTGTTGAACTTTGCAAAATGTTTCTCCTGCCTAAGCTATCTCTGGCCTCATGCCCCTCACAGTAAATCTCTGCACGTCGGGCGGAGCAAGTGAGCCTGAGCCAATGACTCCTGCCCCGCTGACACGCTTGAGCAGTGCAGGGCCTCTTGTTCCTCGTGGGCCTCGGGTGGATGGGCCTTGGGAGGCAGAAGCACAAGACAGTGGAAGGAGAAATGAGACCCCCACCGCTTCCTTCTTCACGCGCATGCCTGAGCGTGCCCTGGGCCCACCTGCTTCCCTGCCTCCCGCTGAGCTTTGAGTCTCCTGAGAGTGTCACAGTCTAGAAGAGAGGGCAGCAGAGATGGAGCAGGATTCAGGGACCTGATACAACAGAGAGCTCGAAGCTAGTCATGCAGTCTGGATTGAAACCTTGTTATCTAACTTTTCATGCCCTTGTGTTTTACTTCCTACCCTAATCTCTGCTTCCCAAGTTGGCCACCTGCTGTGGGTGTCTTTGGGGCCCCATCTCTGCCAAAGCACAGCACACAAGCATTGGCTGCTTCTATTTTTGTATGAATATGACCAGATGGCCAGAAAAGGCCACAGGTAAAAGAGGGGCTGAGAATTTGCTGGGGTTCACCCCAAATCTGATCTGTCCTGGGTCGTATAGGATACGCCCTCTTCGAGGCTCACTCTCTCTCTGGGAAAGTGTCTTCTCTCTGAGGTGGATGCTCTGCGGCCCAGCCAGGGGTCGTGGGCTGCTTCTCTGAAATCATAGAGGGTTGAGAGGGATCGCAAAGCTCACTTCATCCAATTCCCTCTTTTAACAGAGGAGGAAATTAATCTGTTTCCTCATCTGTGTTTCTCACTCATTGTTTCATTTAATCCTCATGATGCCCCTCTCGGGTGGGTACTATCACTCCATCCTATGGGGGAGGAAACCACGCACCGCAGAGAGGATGTGACTTGCCCGGGGCCATGTGCATGGTTGGTAGCGGGGCCAGGGATAGGCCGCAGGTACCCTGACTCTCAGTCTAAGGCCTTTCCTGCTTCATCAGGGATCCCTTAATGTTAGCCTAAGGACTCTTTCAGGTTATTGATGATATTTTCATACAGCTGTGACAAATATGAAACATAAACATATCAACATGACCTTGCCAACTTTCTTTCTTGGGAAAGCCTGTCTTTTATAATGAGATGATGCCTTTCTTACATTTTTAGTATTTAAAGTTCCCTTCTATATGGAATTAAGATAATGGTTTATATGTTTGCTTGGAAAGTGGAAACGCTAGCAACTATGTGACAGTCCTCAATATTTAAAAAATTAAAAATCCTGAAGTCTGGGAACACAGGACTCTAGGGTGCCATTGCCAGCAGCATCAGCAGAGATGAGCAAGAGCGTGTGACTCATCACTGTGTCAAGAAGTCATCGCTGACTGGCCTCGGCCCCACAGTGGAAGACCCTGCCCTCCCGGGGCTCAGAGCTCCTGCCTGGTCCGTCGGGAGTCCCCACAGCCCCGAGGGCGCCCCAGGATGTCTGTGAGGAAGAGGAGCCTTTCAGCTGCCAGGGAGCCGGGGGCTCAGGAAGTAGATGGGCTGATTTGACTCTGGACTTGACCGTGCGTCCCATCTCCGTGGGGTGGCAGGCAGAAGAGATCATGCGGAGGACTGAGAACGCACCCGCTGTACCCAACACTTCCCGCTTCACTCCAGGCGGAGAAGCACGATAGAGAGGAAGGATGCTGGGAGGCACCAGACCAGATGTCAGGGCCATGTCACTTCATAGGTGTGTTATCTTGAGCAGCTTCCTTTTTGAGCTTTGCAGTGTTGCTGTGACAATAAAATCGTGTAACTTATACAAAGCACCTGATACATGGCTGATACTAAATGCTCAGTAAGCACTAGTTTCTGTCTCCTTTTCACACGCATTCTCTTTCAACTTTGCCTCGAGGGTCAGTCAGTCCTAGGTAAGTTGTGAATTGTCTTGTTTTGTTTTTCCATTCTTTTTTATTTATTTATTTTTTTAATAATTTTTTTTATTTCAGCATTATTATGGGGGTACAAAAGTTTAGGTTATATATATTGCCTTTGCCCCCCTCCCCCCCCGAATCAGAGCTTCAAGCGTGTCCATCCCCCAGACAGTGTGCATCGCACTCATCATGTATGTATACACCCATCCCCTCCCCCCCATATCTGCCCGACACCCGATTAATGTTATTCCTAAATGTGCTCTTGGGTGATGATCAGGGAAACCGATTTGGTGGTGAGTACATGTGGTGCTTATTTTTCCATTCTTGGGATACTTCACTTAGTAGAATGGGTTTCAGCTCTATGGTTGTGAATTATCTTGCTCTTTGGAGACTTTATGTCTATACTCTTGCACCCCTGAAAACTTCCAGCCAGGAAAAATGCTGTTTGATGTTCAAATTCACGTGGACGGACCCAGAATTTATGAGGAGGGGGCAATGCTCAAGTAAGGAACAATTCTGGCAGTGGCATTCCGGACCCCACGGCCCCAGCTGAAGGGGCTCTGCAGTCCCGGCCTCCCTGGGGCGCAGCTGGTGGCCCCAGCTCCCTCCTCCCAGGCAGGAGGCCGGTCCGGTGCCAGGCTCGGGCCGGGCACGGGAGCCTCTGCTGTCATTGCCCATCTTTCTCCGGCTCTGTGCACTTGGCGTCACAGCTGACACCTGGGATATCACATCCTGACATATGAGGCTCGGGGGTCAAGTGGGCAGGGGTGGGGGTGAGAACCTGGCTTTCACACCCAGGTAGACGTCAAACCGGATTCTATGCACGACTGGGTGTCAGGCTCGGCCCCGGAACTGATTGGGATCAGAGCGAGGCGCTGAAGCCAAGTGACAACGTTTGTCTGGCTGGGGCTTATCTGACAGGACGTGTTCCCTGGCAGGTCCCAGCGTCCCAGACGAAGCTGCGGGGACAAGGGTGAGCGGGAGGCAAGTGGTGGCACTTTATCCTCCTCTGCCTTGTCTTCGCATTTGCTGCCAGCGCGTGCTTGCTGACATCTGAGCAGATCCTATTGATGCAAATAGGCTATTTTGCTTTATTTTGAGTTTCCTACATGCATGTAGACCATTCACTGTCACAAAGGTTTATCTCCGGGATGGTGACTAACAGCACGATCATTCACCCAGCAGCGAGGGAGAGGCTGGCTGGGGATGAAGAATGTTTAATATTGATGCGAGTCCTGAATAAATGAGGGTTTGTGAGGCAGTGGTAGGTGGTGTTTAGCAGCATGAGCTTTGAATTCAGACAGACCTGAGTCTGAGTCCCTGCACGGACACTTACCAGCTTCGTGGCCCTGGGCAACTTCATCTAACCTCACTGGTCCTCAGTTCTACGTCTGCAAAATGGTGATGTTATAATATATACCTTATGGGAGTATTTTGAGGATTAAATGAAAATACATGCAAAACAGTTCACAGAAGGCCTAGAAAAAAATATGATCTCAGCATTATTATGGAAAGGCTCTGATCTTCTGCCACTTGAGTTTTACCACTTTCTGATAGTACTGTGATTGCTATCTGAAATTAGAATATAAGAGGTTGCCAAAAAAGAAAGTAAGAGGAGACCCAGTGGTTAAGGGTCTGGAAGAAATACTTGGGAGAAGCAACTTGTTCCCTTGGGGATATTTCTTGGGAAATGTTCTACCCTAGGAACTTCTTTAGTAAATTCTACAAGGCTTATAGAAGTGCAATTCTGTTGTTTGGAAATTTGAAAGAGAGGGTAGGAGGATAACTATATATATTATTTAATAAGAGGGCATATAATTATTACTAATGGAAAATCAGTTGCTTGCTTTCTGTGAATGAGGGTAGCCAAATAATAAAGGATGCTTGATTGAAAGGATAACTTTATGTCTTTGACCATGGAGTGAAGGTTGGGGTGGGGGGGACAATCGGGGAAAGAGGCCAACCGGGGACCTGCAGAAGTTCCCCTTCTCTCTCTCAGGAGGACAGCTGGTGGGGCAGCAGCCAACCCCACGCAAGCTGCTCCAAGAGCCAGTGCACGGGGCAGCAGCAGCAGTTTGCCAAGAGGCCAAAGCAAGAGAGAGAAAACCAGAGGGTCCTCGGGTGCCAAAGCTGAGAGAAAGGGCAAACTCGGATGAAAGGTTATAAAATAGATTGAGATGATGGAACAGATCTCCAATTATTAAAGAGCAGCCAATCCAAGATTGCTGATAGATGATGTCACTTAATCTTTTTCTTAAAGTGTTTATCACGAACAGCTCCAAACATGCTCACAGGCGGAGTACGGCACTGCCCATCACCCAGCCTCGGCAGCTATTAACTGTTCTCCATACTTGCTTGTCTTTTTTGCCCTCTTTTAATTTTGCTAGAGTGATGTACACTGCAGGCCCCCAAATACTTCAGTATGCCCCTTGAATTTTTTTTACACCATCACAATGCTGTTTTCAATATCTACCAAATCTAACAATTATCCATTAACAATAACCAGTCTTGTACTATTGCTTTAAAAAGCTATAAAGAAAAGTCAAAAGGGTAACCTAGAGAAATTAGGCGACAGCAGAGAGGCTGCCCAGTTAATCTGTTGATTTGTTGTAAAGGTAAATTTTAAGATGAGTTTCAGATGAACTAACATTTTAGCAAAAATATCAGGATGGATAAGGTTTTCTAAATACAGCACCAAAGGTAGGAAAGGATATATTTGGCTACCTAAAAAGTACCCCCCCCACACACACAAAAAAAGCAATACTAAAACAACATAAATGATATATAAAATTTAAATAAAAATTAAAAATTCAGAAGAAAATATTCAATTTGTAAGACAGATAAAGGGTTAAGATATTTTGCATAGGAAAGCTTATAAATCCACAAAAAACTTGGCCATCCAAGAGAAAATAGGAGAGAATTCTCTGCTTTAATTTGCAGACATTTTAATCGGTCATTAAATATGAAATGTCCGATTCTGAATCAAAAGTTTAGTTTATTATATCTCAAACAAGGAGCAGTAAAATTTATCAAAGTATGCTCCTAAACTATTGACACAGTTTTGCCATCTTAACAGTAGCTTGTTTATGCCAGCAGTGAAGAAGCCTGGAGAGCAAGTGGCAATGAAACTGTGAAAGGTGTTTTCCACAGCTTGTTGAGAATTGAATATTTTTCCTTGCAATAAAGGTCCAAAGCCTGGAAAAAGTGAAAGTCAGCTGGTGCAAGGACTGGTGAATACAGTGGATGACAGAGAGTTTCCAAGTCCAGCCTCTGTAGTGTGAGCAGCGTTGTTTGTGTGGCATGTGGCTGAGCGCTGTCTTGCAAGAGGATTGGCCTGTCTCTAGTGACCAGTCTCGGCTGCTTCATCACAAGCATTCTCATCATTTCATCCAACTGGTTGCAGTAGACATCTGCTGTAATCAATTGACCAGGTTTCACGAAGCTGTAGTGGATAATACCAGTGCTGGATCACCAAGCAGACACCATTAACTTTTTTGATGAATATCCGGTTTTGGAATGTGTTTTGGTACTTCATCTTTATCCAACCATCATGCGTAATGTTTGCAATTGTCAAAAAGAATCCATTTTTCATGACATGTTACAATACGGTGTAGAAAAGCTTCACCTTTATGTCATGGCAGCGAAGAAAGGCAAGCTTCGAGACAATGTCTTTCCTGACGCTCATGTAATTCATGCGGAACCCATCTATCCAGCTTCTTTACCTTGCCGATTTGTTTCAAATGGTCCAGTATTGTTGGGATAGTAACGGTAAACCTTGCTGCTAATTCACACATAGGTTGAGATGGATTTGCTTCCACTACAGCTTTCAGCTCATCATTATCCACCGTGGTCTCAGGTTGCCCATGTGGCTCATTTTCAAAATTAAAACCACCAGAACAGAACTTCTCAAACCATCCACGTACTGTGCATTAATTGGCCACATCCTTCCCAAACACTTCTTGATATTTTGAACTGTCTGTGCAGCATTGGTCCCATGACTGAACTTATATTTGAAAATAACACAAATTTTTGACTTACCCATGGTTTCACAAAAACTGCTCTAAGAAACTTTTGAAAGATAATCACAAGCCAAACCTTTGCAATCTGTCCGTTTTCTGCCTTCTCCCTTTCACCCAAGGTCCACAGGGAGACTTTGTTGGCAAGGAGGTTTGGAGAGATGCGTAAATTAGTTATGTTCTAAGAAGCCATGGATTTGGTTTTCCTATAGGCCCATCATCTTAACCCGGACTGAACATCAGGTGGGTGTGTTTTACAGGTGCTGCTTCAAGTTTGTGCAGTTTTCTTGTTTCATTACAGAGAGAGCTTTTTCTCCTGTTTATTCTTTCATTTTCTAAAAATTAATTTCAATGGCTCCGTGAATTTCAAGAGAGGAGAGTGAAATGAAAATACCAGTATTCCATCGTCTTTAAATCTACATCCTCAGATGATGTTTTATAGCATTTTTTAATTTAATGAGACTGTATTAAACACAGTGTTTTCTCATATATTTAAAATGTGATACTGGCTCAATGTAAGAATGAGAAATACCTATATTTACTCCTATTAAAATAAGACGTGGTTGCAAATTTGCCATATAAGTAAAGATCTGCCGGGAGGAAAGGAAAGACTGTGAAGTTGAAGTTTGTGCTGATTTCTTAAGCAAGAGGCATGTTGGCTTCAGCAAGAACTGGCAGAACCTCCAAAAACTGTGCCTCTGTACGAATCACTTCATTCTTCATGTCTTTTCCTTCAGTGAAGTTTAGTAACTGACCACGTCAAAAGACATCCTCCTTTTGAGAAAAGTCTGGATGGGAAAAGGAAAAGGCAGCAGCAATTGTCACCGAGGGCGAATAGCATCTTTGACATCCCAGATTCAGCCGAATGTCATTAGGTTGGATTTGGATAGCTGAATACTGCTGATATTTGTGCCCTTCAGCAAATTCTATATTTGATTCTCTCATCCCAAGGGCTTTTGTGAAACAGGGAGTATTGTATCGGGAACAGAGCTGCAGCCAGCCTCCCAGTCATTATGGTGGAATGAATGGCAACACTTACAACACACAGCAATGAAGAGGCCGGTAGGTGGAAGGGAAGGATGGGGTTTGATTACTTTTTTCACAATTTATCCATTGCTTCTCAATGTTTGCACTTGCTGAACTTTTATTTACTTGTTTCTTTTAGAATCTCAGAAGGTAATCCTGTTTTTCAGATATTAACCATAATCATGGAAATGAACACTTGGAGTTTTGTAATTTTTATTTTTCTGGGAGCTCAAAGGCAAATATATAGGTATATATATTTAGAGAGAAAGATACAATAAAACCTGGCTTATTAAGTAGTCTATTAGTATGAGTCTCTATTTACTTGCATGTTAGTGCAGCTACAAAATAATGTTCTTTGCTGTTTATAGTGATGGAAAGAGACTAAGACCAACCCAGAGAATGTTAAAGGGTCACAGTAGTTTTCTCGTCAATACAAGAAGAATCGCGGCTGGGCGCGGTGGCTCACGCCTGTAATCCTAGCACTCTGGGAGGCCAAGGCCGGTGGATCGCTCGAGGTCAGGAG
>CM052444.1:1361169-1385756 GCA_028533085.1 Varecia variegata
GCTGGAAACCTGGGCATCACCCTCTAATTCTCCCACTCTATCCACGCCCCACCCACACGCCCATCAAACTCTGTTCACTTTAACCACCCCTGTGTGTCCCCCTGCCTTGCTCCGCTGTCGGGCCCTGCACTAGCTTCCTCATGGTCTCTCAGATGCCGTTCTCATCCCAGCTCATTCAAAACGCAGACTTGAGCCTGCCAATCCCTTAAAACTCTTCAGTGACTCCCTTTCATCTTCAGGATAAAATTCAAACTCCTCGGCATGGGAGAGTTTCCAGTCTGGGCCTTGCTTTGTCTGTTCACATTCCTCCAACCATAGTCCGCGCTCTACCTCACTGAGACAGCCGCCACGTGACTCACATGCTTGCTAAATACTTGACAATTTTGCCTGCGTCCGAATGATCTCCACTCGCTCATTGCCCCACTGTTTCCCTCGTCTGCCAGACTTGCTTCTTTCCTTTAAGACTCAACACAATATCATTTTCCCCTGGAATCCTTTTTTGACTCCCCATCCCTCCAAGCCAGGCCCTGCCTCTACACTCCCATAGTTACCTATACATAGCTTTGTTATAGTCATCACATTTTGTTACAATTGTCTGTTTACCTGTCTCGTTCTGCTTCTCTGTCATGTTGAATGGAGATCCCAATTGCTGGTGGGTTCCAAACAGATGATCAATGACACATTTCAAGGTGATGAAATACGAGAATTAAGAATCAGATAAAGGGTAAAAAAGATCCCTTAAGTCTCTTCTGCTTTTGAGTGTCTGAATTTCTCTGATCACAAGATCCCGAAAGATGCCGAAGTTCCTTGAAAATAACGAGAAATAATGTTATCACAGTTTTATCAAATACAATATTTATATTTTTTATTACCTTTGAAATTGACTGTCCAGCAATAGATGATGAAACTTGACCAGGTTACTTTCTTACCATGCAACAATTTTGCCCAACGATGTGCGTAAAGAAAACTTCTCCTCACAACATCCCTGGTCCAGGTAATTGGAAACCTAATCCCAACTTATTCTGCCTACATTAGCTTTATGTGGGACCTTTTCTTCTACCACTATAACATGGTGGTTAAATTAGAACACAGGCTTCAGAGGAAGATGGTTCTAGGTTCAAATTCAACTCCACCATTTAGAATTACAATACATTGCAAAAGTTACCTAACGTTCCTGAACATTATTTTCCTCATCCAAAAATTGTTGTTCTGATAGGATCAAGATGGCCTCTTCCATGGAAAGAAACTAGAATGGTAAGCGTATTCTCACATTTCAAACAGATCCTCTAGGAGAAAACACTATGTTTCACCAGGGAAGCAATGGGAAGCACACAAGTGGGTAAGGAGAGGGTTCAGGGCACCTTACCCAGCTGGGGACTGGCTAGCAGCAGGAAGAAGCTCCTGGACGTGGGGAAACAGTAAGAGGAGTCCCCAGACTCCACTCTCCAAGATGAGCTTTACGATCTTGGTTATCAGAGAACCCCCCGACCCACACGGGTCCCGGGCCTGACATAGGGAGCTGTTTGGAGATTGCACAGAGACGTTGGTGCAGAAAGGGAACCCACCCAGAATCCCACAGGCAGCTGACCTAGAGCAGTTTGAGCTGGGTGCCATTCCGAGAGCATAGATGCTGAGGAACTGTTGGTGCACCTGCAGCCAGTGTGTGGCTCTGAGGAGGGATAGAGGAGCCCAGGTGCTCACGTTACTCCTAGGAAGGTCTCCACCGCCCTGTCCTGGGCTGCTGTTGAGACTAAGACGTGAGGGGACAGCATTTTCCATGGTTTCCCTCCCATGCTGCCTGCCTGGGGGCGGGGGGCCCCAGCCTTTCCAGTCACAGGTCTAAGGCACCATTTTGAGAGTTTGACAGCAGGCTGTGTCCCACCCTCGGGCTGAGTGTGAGCTGATGCATCTGCAGCCCCTGGCTGGGGAGGGACAGGGAACCCAGACTTTCCCACATGCATCTAGAACGGTGAACACCACCCTGCAGCCAGCTGCCGTGGGACCAAGTCTAGAGTGGACTGCACTCCCTGCAGTGTCCTTCTAGTGCAGCCTGTGTCAGGAGGGCCCTGCCCTCTCTGGTCACAAGCCCAGGGCACCATTTTGGGAGTTTGAAGCCAGGCAGTGCCCCACCCTCGGGCTGAGTTCAGGCTGATGCGGCTGAAACCTCAACCAGATGAGGAGGGACAGGGAGGCCCAAACTCTCCCACCTACTCCTAGGAGAATTTCTGCCACCCGGCTACAAGCCACAGTGGGACTGAGACGTGAGTGGAAGGCACTCCACCCAGCATCTTGCCCATGCTGTTTGCCTGGAAGAGGCCTCATCCTCTCCGGTCACAGGCCCAAGGTGACATTTGGGGAGTTTAGAGCTCAGCACCACCCCACTCTTGGGGGCAGAGTTCAGGCAGAAGCAGCTGCAGCCCCACCCAGCTGAGGAAAGACAGGGAAGCTCAAGCTGTCCTGCATACCCCTAGGACAATCCCCAGTGCCCTGCTACGGGATCCTGTGAGACTTGGACAAGAGTGCACAGCACTCCCCGTAGTTTCTTGTTGGTGCTGCTTTCCTGAGAAGGGCCCTGCGCTCTTTGATTTCAAGCCCACGCCCGACACCATTTTGAGAGTTTAATGCTGGGCTGCACCCCACCCTCAGGCTTAGTTCAAGGTGATGTTGCTGCAGCTGCCACCTGGGCAGGAAGGGACAAACTCTCCTAACCACCCTGTTACAAACTAGTTTGCCAAACCCATTGCAGCTACCAGTAACCAACATGGACCACTTGGGTCCTAGTGGGCAGCTCAACCACCACTACTGCCACCTCCCACACCATACCAGCCCATAAACACTTGGCCCTTTGCTCCAACTACTAGCTACTGAGCAAGCCACCTGCTTTTCTTTGAAAAGAATAGATTTTTTTTCTACATAGTCTATACTCATATAACTAAATAAGGACTATTCAATTCTTGTTTGGTAAATTCCTTATATGTCTGCAGAAGGAATTCACTGAAAGTAATAATTCTATGGTTAAAATATAACATTACTTTTTTATAGTTAGATTTTTTTCACTACTTCATCATACACCTCCCTTTATTTACGTAATGAAAAAATGGCATTTGCTGATTTTGGGTGTTACTATGGAGTTAATATTTTACAGTAATATTATGGTTGTGAAAGTGAACAAGGCCACACGGGGAAAAACACAGAAAAATGTGCTTGGAAAAAAAAATAATCACACACTGTTAGGATATGTAATAGGTGATGCAGATATTTGGTTAAAGGATCATAGTCCATGTTTTAGTTTTCTCAGCTATAACAGCACACAGACAATAACTAGCAGTCCTGAAATAATGACTCTCAGACATGTTGAAGTTATTTCCATGTTGACTAGGGTGGGGGCCACCACTCATGACACCTGCTCAGTTATGTCCCCTGTTCCCTCATCCTCATGGAATCTCAGGCAGCCCCAGAAGTGTTTGTTCACTTTTCAGCTATAAATAGGTTAATTATTACTTCTTTTGGGTATTAAGAGGTCCAATCCAGTCTAACATTAAATCTTTCATCTCAGATGCAATCTGTAACTTCTTTTCCCTCTTTAGCCCAAGCCTCACTCATGGCTCCAGCACCTACGGTGAGGGAAGGGACCAGATGTGGTCTTTCACTTTTTGCTACCTCCCCACTCTGTCTTCTGGATATCCTAGGGTCAAGTAGGGCAGAGGAGGATTAGATGAAGAATGGAAGAATTTCACACCACTGGTGCCACGATTATCCTCTCTTGGCTAACTCCAGCTATCTGGGTAATTCACCCCATAGCTCTTACTCCTGAGTACTCACGCCCTGCAGGCTGCCCTCTTGTATGGTGACTCAAGCCCAGGAACTTCCTGCTTGACCGTAGGAAACTCATTCATCCTTGCCAGACCAAAGTGTGGTCGTGGAGGTGGCTGCCACCTGCTATACTCTCTCCTCACCCTACCATTGTGCGTGGCCACAGCTGGTCTCCAGCCCCTATCCTAGGGGAGAACAGGGATCAGTCATGAGTTTCTCATACAATCTCAAGGAAGCCTTCCAAAGACCCTTTTGCTGCATCTCCCTCCACACCCTTGAATACCCAGTGGGGAAGTGAGAGGCCCTTCTCCACTCTCCACAGGCACCCTCAACCTCTACGAGTCTCTCTCTTGAGTTCCCATCACTTGATTTGGGGAAGGGCAACCCCGGAAAGGTAGATGGAGAAGAGGTACCATGGTCCTCCCTACTAGTCTAAAAACCTTTCAGTGCAACTCTCAAGTCACCCACTGAATCTCTAAACTAGTTTTTTATTCTCTGCTGGGCATTGTTGGGATGGAAGTTGCTGGACAGGTTCTGCTTTCTTTGAGTATATTCAGCAGGATGTTTTAGTTCCTCTCTTTAAAATGAGGAGACACGTCTCACCTGTTGTTCTCAGCTTTGGGGCTTTAGCCGATGTTCCAGGACACTGGGGCAATTCCCACTCCACATCTTGCTGCCTAACAAAAGTGGTTTTTGTTAGCTCGAGAACTCTTCAAGAAAACGAGAAAACAGAATTTCAAATCCTTAAAAAGAAGTGAGACAAGTCATAAAATCATAGAACCTTTAGAGCTCAAAGGTATCTTAGACTCCTCACTTGCGGAATCCACTGGGTGATGGAAACTACTTCTTCCTTCATTGTGATGCTTCCCTGTTATTATAACCCCCATTTTTGTCATTGGAGCATACTGGAAAAAATTTATGACTGAATAATGTTTTGAGATATTACAATTATAGTAAAACACATTCATCTGGAACACATCAAAAGCTGAAACAGGAATTTTTACATATTCTTTATTTTGCTTTTATGAGGAAGAGGTAAATGACATGTAAACAAGTTGCTATCAAAAACTTACCCCAAAAGGCAGCTTTCAAGATACGTCATTTATTGGTGAATCTGGTCCGTACAGTTTCTCCCTATTTGAAAACTGAAATAGCAGAGCTTTACCTTTTCACAAATCTTTGCCGCCTGCAGAGATCTTTGACACACACCACCTGAAGCTCTGCGTTGAGAAGTGAGGTGGTAATGACAACCCTGACGCACTGCAAGTGACTTTTGAATTATCAAAGGAAGATGGAATTTTGTTCTGCGTAACTGAGTGTTAAGTGTTTAGAAATAGTCCTCCCACATGCAATATTGGAAGACGGAAATTCTCCGCGCACTAGAACGTTCCAGTACCTGGAGTTCTTCACTTTCCCAGCCATTTTGGATATTAGATCGCTATTCCAATGTGCTTAGGGTGGGCAGACACTGTTGCCTAAAAGAAAATCCTTAAATCCTTTTGCATTAGTCAGGTTTCTCCAGAGAGAGAGCGCCAATAGGAGATACATAGATATAGACAAAAAGATTGATTGTAAGGTATTGGCTCATGTGATTATGGACTCTAAGTCCCACAATCTGCAGCCTGCAAGCTGAGCCCCCTGAAAGCTGGTGGTGTAGCTTGAAGGCCTGAGAGCCGATACCAGACTAGCCTAGACTATGCTATATTCTATACTATAAATACTTTGTTAAAAGAATTTGTTCTATAAAATTTGGATTTAGTCAAAAGGTTACACTCAAGGAATCCACATGTGGCCCCAAGGCCGCAGGTTCCCCACCTCTTGATAGATCCCAGTCCAGGTCTGCAGACCTGAGAACCAGGAGTCCTGAGGGCAGGAGAAGACGGAGGTCCCAGCTCCAGCAGTCAAGCAGAGAGCAAATGCAACCTTCCTCCACCCTTTTGTTCTACGCAGGCCCTCAACAGGGTGGATGATGCCGTCCCACACTGGGGGGTGCCACCTGCATTCCTCAGTCCCCAAGTCAGATGCTGATCTCTTCTGGAAATAGCCTCACAGACACACCCGGAAGGCATGTTTAACCCAGCTATCTGAGTGTCCTGTGCCCCAGTCAAGCTGACGCATAAAATTAACCATCACAACTTTCCTCTACAATATGTATCAAAAACCCTCAAATTGTATTCTAGAAATTTAGCCTAAGAAAATAACAAACAAATGTGCAAAGCTGCTTTGCAATGATATTCAGTGCAGCATTACTGATAATTTTCAATAGTGAGGAACAACCTCAATATCTAATAAAAGGGGAATGGGCCCAAATATATTACATAGTGATGAAATGGAATTCTATACACTTAATAAAATTGACAATTTAATGACCTATGAATATGTTAATGCCATTTTATTGAGTGAAAGATTGGGGCTTCAGGGTACATTGTATAATCACAATTTTTGTTGTAAAAAAATTATGTATCTATAAGTTTGTGTGTACTAGAAAGAATAGTGCTGAGATATGGGTATCTTTGGCTGGCTGCCCCTAAGAATCTATTTGTATGAGTTGTTAAGAATGATATGATAGATCTTTATGTCTTTTGGCTCAAGGAAGAGAAAGACATTTTTGGGATGGAGATACCCAAGGAGATGGAGGGGAAAGGAGATGGGGGTGATTTCAATGACATGGGCCCTGTTTCAAGACCCAGCCAGAGACTGGTTCTGAGTCTCAGCTGAGAGAGACGTGAGGGAGAGAAGCTGAAGAACTGTGTTGGTCAAAGTCTACTGGCCTCTGGACACCAGCTATGCCACTTCAGGACCTGGGTAACAAGGCACGTCAACAATTTGGGAGAGGATCATTGGTCGGCCACTCCCCACCCTCCAACGAGACTCAGAGTGGCACAAGCACAGGGCAGCTGTGCCCACCAAAGGGGCCACCTCCTGGGGAGCAGCAGCGGAATGAGCGGTACGAGCCGGAACAGGAGAGAGCTGTGCTCCCAAGCACGAGTGAGATGCACCGTCCCTCCAGGGCCCTGCACGACGTGCCTCGAGGGGAGCGAAGTGCAGAGGGAGCCAGTGGGGCTGTCACAGTGTGTCACTAATCTCATGCAGGGTTTCTCAGCCTCAGCACCCGCTGACGTTTTTGAGTGGCTAATGCTTTGTCATTGAGGGCTGTCCTGTGCATTGTAGGATATTTAGTAACCTTCCTGGCCTCTACCCAGTGGATGCCAGTGGCACCGCCCCCACCTAGTTGTGGCAATGAAAAACATCTCCAGATATTGTCAACTGTCCCGTGGTGTCAAAATTTCCCCAGGCATAGAACCACCGATGTGATGGAACTGCAATTGTAATCACAGCTTAGTGAAAATCGGTGCGTGATAATAGCCAACGTCTGTTGAGTCTTTGCAATGTGCTGGGCTTCACATTTTATTTATTTTTATTTATTTATTTTATTTATTTATTTATTTCAGGATATTAGGGGGATACAAACATTTTGGTTACATGTTATGACTTTGCCCCACCCAAACAAAATATCAACAAGAAAAAATCAAACAACCCCATCAATAAACGGGCAAAGGACATGAACAGAAACTTCTCAAAAGAAGACAGAATAATGGCCAGCACACATAAAAAAAATGTTCAATACCTCTAATCATTAGAAAAATGCAAATCAAAACCACAATGGGCTTCACGTTTTAAATTCCTTTAATTTAACAACTCCATGAGGTAGGTGCTGTACTTATCTTCATTATAAAGATGAAGAAATGAAAGCACAGAGAGGTTAAGTAACTCCCCCAAGCTCACACAGCTGAGACATGAGAGAGCTGGAAGACAAACGCATGCATTATGGGTATGGAGACCTCGCACTTAAGAAATGAAATACTATGTTACCAACTGTGGACTTCGAATGCGATTGTGATTTTTCTTTGTGGGTTTTTATTTTTATATTTTTCAAATTTTCTCCAATAATAGAAGTTGTCTTAATAATATTCCAAAAATTATCTAGGAAGAAATTTACTGCGGTAGGACTTCTCCTTGAATGGTGAGCATATCCAACACAGAGCCCCATTGGGTGTCCTTGTGCACCATCTCAAGAAAAGACCTGGACGGCCAACATGATTTTATACTTGGACCAAAAAAACAACAGTGTAAGAGAGAGACTTGACAGGGTATGTATTCTCCGTGGTTTGCTGAGTTCAATCTTCATATTGTCTCTCCTAACTCTGCAGTGAGTGAATTGGTCGTCCACGCTCCATGGTTCGCCACCTGCAGGCACTCACCTGAGAGCAGGCAAGGACAGCCCTCACCTTCAGCAGCCTGGGGCTCCTGTCTGCGTGGTTGCTGATGCTGTTCCGGGGTTGAGGGGCTGGCAGGGTGGGGGCAGGTAGGTACTGGGGCCGAGGCTCCGGGAAACAGAGGGCCGAGCCCATAGCTTGGACTGAATCTTGCCCATTTGTCAAGCTCTGGCTAGGGAAGGCACTCGGGGTGGTGATTCCTGCCAAGGCTGGGGCTGGCAGCCGAGCGCTCCGCAGAGCCTGCCTGTCAGTCACTGCTGATGCTCACCCCTTAATGGCTCTTCCCTTGTCATTTGCCTGGTGTCGCTTTTATCTTAAGTGAATTTAACAATGGTGAAAGGTGCCAGTCTGAGGTCCCCAGAGAGGAGCTTTGCTGGAAGAGCTGTAGGAATGAAAGTTGCCCCGATCAAATCATCTCTGCTGCCACACCCCGAGAATAAGTAACCCCGAGGCTGGGGGTGCCCTGGAGGCGGGGCCAGAGCTTTTCCCACAGCTCAGCAGGCAGCCGTAAGGGAAGCCAGCTGCACGCAGGTCTGCAAAACTAGAGACATCTTGCAATTGCTTTTTTCTTAATTTCCACACCCAGGAGTATTTCAGGAGGAATTTAATCTCTATGTTTCTGGTTCATTTACACTTAACTTGTCACAGGATTCTTTCCAAAGAGCCATTTGGTGCCCAAGAGGACTTGTGAGCTTTTTAAACATATATCCATCTTTCCTTTTTTTTTTTTAATTTTTGAACTAACCAGTTTCAAAGCAATGTCTAAGCCACACATGAATAAGAGACGGTTTTAAATTTCAAATCCAGTTAAATTCCTAAGAGTGGATTTGCGAGACAGCCCATCTCACAAATCAATCAATGACAGGTGAAAGCAGGTATCAGCTTACCCTCCCCAGGGTGGGAGTTGAAGTTTGGGGTGTGAAATGAGTGAGCAGGAGAGGGAAGACCGCAGGAAGCAAAGGAACAGAGAAGCTGAAGGCACAATGACTTCAGCTACTAGGGCTGACCTCTTACGACATGCTGGGTACCAGGGGACATCCTCACAACACCACTGTGGCAATTTTCAAGGTTATCAGGAAAGAAGTTTCTCCATTTTATAGATGAATAAACTTAAGTTTAGAAGTTAAGTAAACGATCCAGTTCGCACAGGTAGTAATTGATGTATCCAGGACGGAATCCAGCTCCATCCGAATCCAAATCCGCAACATTGAAATGAGAGGGGTGGGAAACGGGGGGAAGAGCAAGAAAGGGGGGCAGCTCTGGGCCCCACCGTTTGCCACTGCCCTTGCAGGGGGTCTACTGCCAGAGCCTCGGTTTCTCTGCCCCCATCCGCAGCTCCACAGCAAGCACGGTGCCGCCGAGGGCCGGTCGGGCTGATTTCCAGCCATGTCACTGTGCAGCTGCGGTTGCTGCGTTTGCAGGGCTTCCTTCCGCACGAAGGCTGGACACCATCTCCCTGCTCGCTAGCAAACCACGCTTGAGGTGAGCTGGGAAGGACCGGCGCTCCGGCTCTCTGACCTCTGGGCAAAGCCTAACTTTGCTACTAAAGAGAACTGGAGGCAAATAATTCCATCGGCACTGAGGTCAGTGGTTTCTGCGGAACTTGTATCTTTAAAACAAAATTCCTTTGTATGTTCAGGAGACTAAAAAAGAGGAAACAGCTGTGTGTGTGTGTGTGTGTGTGTGTGTGTGTGTGTGTTGCCAGGATATCTGTGGGAGCACAGGACAACTTTCAGCTGTCCCAGAACCAGAGTTTGCCTGTGGCAGTTGGACAGCCGTGTGCTGGAGGCCTTGCTCCTGTGCTCTGTAGTTCATGAAGTGCTGAGGACCTCTGATGGCAGGACGGTTGAACTTGATACTGAGGATACCGCAGTGAGGAAGACACTATCCTGTGCACTTATTTTGGTTGTTTTTATCCACCATCCCTGCCATTTGTGCAATTTATGCGGATGATTGTATAATAGATCATGCCCGAGGGTTAAAGGGCATTTCTAGGTGCCTCAGTACTTGTCACTCATCTGTTTATTTTTTTTTGTTTGTTTATTTATTTCAGCTTATCATGGGGGTACAAAAGTTCTGGTTATATATATTGCCCATGTCCCGCCCATCCCCCCGAGTCTGAGCTTCAAGCGTGTCCATTCCCCAGACAGTGCACACCTCACTCTTCATGTAGGTATACACCCATCCCCTCCCCCACCCCCAACACCCCGAGTCACTCACCTGTTTAAACACGCATGGACACTGCACTCACACTTTTCTTTAAGTAAGGACTTTCCACTGAATTAGTCAGTGTAGAATTCCCAAAAGCAAGGATGAAAAGTGCTCATATGGAGGCAACCCAGGTGCACAGGGTCTGAGGGGACCTTGGCCACAAGCCCTGCCACTCTGGAGGAAAGCAGCTCCGGCATCCACACCTGAGGAAGGAGAAGTGGAGGCAATGAGAGCTTGTGAAATGGAGTCCAAGACAGGAGCTTCCCCTGGGTCCCCAAGCTGCATAAACACTCTTGGAGGCAAAGGCATGGAAGATGACCTCCCTCTGTCCACTCCCGGGAGCCGATGCTGGCAGCAGATATACAAGGATGGGAGAGCTGGAAGCAGAAGGGAAATGCCAGTTTCGGGAGGCAGCAGCCACCTGAAAGAACCCGGCATAGATGAGCCCTGACTTGATCAGTCTCCTACTGCCAGCTGCTCTGGCGTCTCCAGCGACCCCACACCAGGCAGTATGTCACCACAATCAGGGTTGCATCGCCTTTTCCTGTTTGACGTGACCTTGTGTTTCCACACATCGTCCTCTTCTCAAAAACCTCCAAAAGTTTCCACTTAGCTGCACAGTGAGCTCCAACTCATTCCCACAGCCTCAGAACTCTTTTCCACTTTACTCCGATATTTCTTCAACAATGGACACAAATTCTCCACCTGTTAGAACTGATCCACTTGTCACTTAGGGTGATCCATTGTCTCAGTTTTCCTCGGACCGAGTGGGTTCCCAGAACACGGGAGTTTTGATGTTAGAACCAGGAATTCCCAGGCAAACTTGGATGAGTAGGTTGCCTAAGTTGCTCTGAATGAACACATTTTGGGTTCCTCTGCTTCCATACCTCTCATGCTTCTCCTCCTGCACAGAATGCCACTTTAATTTTCTCTGTCCATCACAAATTTACTCATCCTGCAAGCTCTATATTGAATTCCAGCTCCTGGGTGAAGCTTTCACTGCCCACCCTCCCCCCGACGACCGTGACACCCCATTTCTCTTTCCTTTGAGTGTCAATAGCTCTGGTTGTCTGGGTGATTCAAAGGAGAAGAAATAGATGAGAGTGGTTGGGAACATGGATTTAGGAGGTAGGTAGGTGTGAGTTTGACATCTGATTATGACAGTTGCTAATTGGATACAAGTTATTTAACCTCTCTATGCCTCAGTTTTCTTTGGGTTAAGGGGGTGGGTAGTGGTGTGTGATTACAGTATGCAGCTCTCTAGGTTGTGAAGATGATATGAAGTAATATGTGTAGCCTTTGCCTCAGAGGTGGCATATTCGTATGTGTGCAATGAACGTTACTAATCTCTGGTCCCTTCATCCAGTGACTATTTGTTGAGTGCCTTCCATATACCTGGCCTTGTTCTATGAAACAGTGAATCAAACAGGTAAAAATCCCTGTCTTTAAGGAGCTTAGATGCTGGTGGGGGAGTGGGGGAGACATAAAAGTAAACTATAAACTGTGGCAAATGGTGATAAATGCTAGAAAATAAGACAATGAAGGGAGAGAGTGAGTGCTTTATTTGAAGGTGGTGAGAAAGAGCCCAAGCAAAGACCCAGCAACGGCACGGAGCTGAGCCACGCAGATATCCTGAGAAAGAGCCTTCCCGGTAGAAGGGACAGCAAGTACGAGGTGCTGAGGAGGACCGTGCCTGGTGTGTCTGGAAAAATACGGCTGCAGCAGAAGGAAAGAGGACTGAGATCAGACAGGTGGTGGGGAGGGGCAGGCCAGGGACAGCCATGTAGGCGGCCGGAGGACTCGGCTAACACCCTGCACAGGATGACATGACACTGTTTTGGATAGAGGAGTCGCATTTTCTGACTTACCATTTTAAGTGTCACTATGCCACCGTACTGAGGATAGACTGTAATGGGCAAAGGCAGACACAGACTTGTCAGGAGACTGTTGTTGCAGAGCTGGGTGCGAGAGGAAGGGGACTTAGCAAGGGTGCAAGAAGCGAGGATAATAAGAGAGGTAGGATTTTGGCTATTTTTGGAGGTAGATCCAACAGGACTTGCCGACAGAGAGTGGTCTGACTCGACTCAGGACTGACTCTAAGACTTGTGTAAAGAAGAACAGAGCTGCTGTCAACCAGGATGAGGAAGACTGGGGAACTCGGGCTGGAAACGGAAACCGGGAGTTTAGCTCTGGAGCTGGTGAGCGTGTGATGCCTTTTAAACATCCACGTAAAGATGCTGAACCACGTTAGCTATGCTAAGCAGGCAAGTCTTCCGTCTTTATCCAGCCCAGGCTTGCTTGGGGTAGTTCGGGGGGAGGATAGAGACTCAGCCTGCCCCCTAGGTATCACTACCACTTCTTAGCCAGAAGGTCAGATCCAGCATCTTATACTTTTTGTCTGAATCTCCCTAAGTTCTTAGAACAGGCCTGGGCACCATAAATTCCTGGTTTGTATTGAGCAGTGACAACAGAAACCGTAGAGCAGGCACTCTGGTACCCAGGCGCTCTTTCAAAACAGAACACCCATGATTCAAGGTCCTTTTCGGAGAATAACTTGGCCCTCCATGTGGAAGTTTTCTGAAAGCACCTGGCCTATTCCATAGTCCCACGTGAACCTTAGTGAGTGCCCAGGCAGGAGACGCTTGGTGGCAAGAGACCTTCGCTCTTGCCTGTTCCCCAGAAACAAGAGAATAAAAGGCAGAAGATGAATGCTCTTTGCCACCGAAACAGCTGCTGCTCCCGCATCTGCATGGCCAGTTGATTTAGAGATTTGTGAAGAGAGCCTCTGAGCCCCGGCTCCTGCCAAGTGAATTACCGGGAGCCTCCCATGGCGGGAGTTATCGTTCTGCTCCAGGTGCCGCCGGGCAAATGCCCCGGAGCCGGATGATGAAATACACGTGCTCCTGGAGGAACCTGCAGACACAGCCTGGGCACGGTCCTGAAGACGAAGGTCATCCTGCCCTGAATAGCTGGCAACTTGGAACTAAGTCAATACCACTCATCAAAGACTGACTCCAGAGGGAGCACCTGGGACTGGCTGTTGCCGAAAGACCCTGATATTATAATTTTGCCCCCTCTCCATTATTTCTGTCCATATGCCGGGGGGCAGAGTTGTGGCACTGTTGATCCAACAATACATCATCCGGGAAACAAAACCCTTTCCTCTGATTGTGAATGATATTATGATATTTTTTGCTCTATTCAGGCCACACTTTGCAGATATTTCAGGTTCCAAACTCATTAGTCATAGGCCAGTTTCCCTCCCCCGAAAAATTAATGTTCAAGAAAAAGATTTTTTCTATGATCAAATACATTTGGGAAGCTCTGTGTTGACAAAGCGAAATAAGTTTCTTTGTGCAGGATTTCTCAAAACTTTTAATATGCTAATATGCATGGGAATTTTCCTAAGGGGAAGAACACATACAGCAATATTCGAGCACAAGGACCAGTTTACCAGGAGCACCTATTAAGGCAAGTGTTCCTCTAATCACACTTTTAGAAAATGCTTCCTTAGGCTAACATTAAAATGGTTTGCATTCCCTGAGACCAAATGGTGCTTGGGGAAAGAGCCCAGGAGCATGCTGAGGACTGGAATTTAAAATTGCCACAGGAGATTTAAAAAGAAAGGAAAGAGGAGGGAGAATTAATCAGCCCAGGGCGATGAGGGGGTAGTTGATTCTCCTGCCTGGACTTTGCTGAGTCAGTAGCTTCTGGCTGAAAGATTTAGCTCTATGGGAAGGGTTTCGCCTTTAGAAGTTAGGAACAGGGCATTTGCTCCAAGACCTGCATGGCACCGTGTAGTGTTAAAGGGAGGAAAAACTGAATGAAGACCAAAGAATTTTACCCAAGAGATACTTTTAAGTGGGGGGAGGGAAAATCTATCAGAATTTAGATACTCAAAAGGCTTCACTTCAAATGCAATCCTCAGAGAACTTTTGCTGCAAAACTTTTTGAAAATGAGGCTAGTTTTAATAAGGCCCCTTGGCCAACACTTTCGGGTAATCAGAAAATCAGGGAAGTTGACGGAAGTGTAGGAGATCTCAGTCTAACCTCCTACTCTATCCATCAGTTCCGTCTACAATATATAGAAGAACTATCCTGTTTGAACTCCTCCAGTAACGGGGGTCTCACTACCTCCTACAGCAACTTGTTCTGCAGTCAGACAGCTCTAAGTGTCTGGGTCCAGGACAGTAAACTTCACTCCTCGGGAACATGATCACGAGTTTCCAGCCTTCTCAGCACTTGCTGCGTTGAGAGTCTCTGCCAGTAAGGAAAGCAGAATCTAAAATAAGCGACACGGCAGACAGACCGAATGTCTAAAACAAACGAACAGAAAGAAACGCACAAACAAAGCGGCCAAAAAACAGTCTTCACGTTTTACTATTTGGGAAAAGCAATTCTCTGGCTGTGCCTTTTGGTTAAAGAGGAAGGTTGTTTTGTAGAGAACAATGAGATGATATATGTGAAGGTGTTTTGAAGAGCTCGAGTGGGCCATATGCATAACTGTAAGGTATTCATTCATCACGAGACAGGGGAGTGGGGTGGGGAGAAGGGGTCACATGGCTACGAGGCCAGTAGGAACGACAGGCAAGCAGCCGACAGCAGTGGGATGAAAGATCCCAGTGGGGAGGAATAGCAAGTGTTCTCTCGGAAAATCGGTTCCTACTTATGGAAATGCTACCTTGGCAATCACGCACCTTCAACTATGTTGCCTAACTCAGAAACCTGGGTGTCACCCTAACCTCTTCCTCCTCGTCCCACCCTCCCTGCCAATCTGGTGTCCAGTCTGCGCGCCCTTTCTCTTACACACACGGAAGCACTGTGACATGTTCCCCGACAGTTGGTGCAGTGCTCATTATTTTTTAATTAACGTGAACTAAAAGCCTTTAACAGGTAAAGCAATGCAAGGTGAAAACTTCCCTGTGAAGGGCTCACTGTGTCACCGAGCACCACTTACTCCATCGAGGGAAGATGGACTTCTGGACAAATGAGGCAGTAAGGCCCAGCGTCTGGATCAATGACAGCAACAGGAATGAACCGAAAGGGAGGACTGTCCTTTGCTGGGAGGACTCCCTGACTCCTGCATCTCTGCACAGTCAGCTGCCTTTCTCAGGACGCACCTTTGCCCTTGGGCTCTGGTTCATTCGCTCCTGGATGTTCTGACGAAGCCACCAGGCATGGCACACATCACCTGACTGTAGCTTCAGACTCAGCTGAGCATGTCCTGAATCTCCACTCCCACCGGAGTCCCTTAGGGCTCTTACAATGAGGGTATGAGGCCACGTCCTGAAAGCACAGCTGGGGGAGCCAGGCGACGTGCACGTGCAGGGACAGGAATCTGGTGAGCGTATGTGCACGTGTGTCTGTGTGTGTGCACGTAGCAGACACAGGGTGAGCTGTGGCTTCACACCTTCTCCAGCAGTAGTTGGTGAAACTGTCGGTTTGCAGGGACTGGGAGGCTTCCCGATTTCCCTGCAGGCCTTCAGTGACCTTTGCCAGTCGCTGTCCCCACCCATGGCCTGTGAGCCCTGAGCTCCTCACACCCGGCCAAGCCAGGGTCATTTCCTCCCAGGAGCAGCTTCCTTGACTTCCAGGACTGTGTACCTTGTCTGCTGCCACCTTGTGCCCCTGGGTGACCTCTCTGGACTCAGCGTCTGTCCATATGTCCATTCTAGGGATCTGAGTGTCAAATGTCTGCTTTCACGTGTAAACCAACACGTGGGACCTGTGGCTAACCGTAAAACGCTACTCGGGGCATGAAGGATGTACATTTTATGAAACGCTCTCTAGGGAAAAAAAGCACCAGTAAGTGAGCGAGCAGCTTGCTCCACGCTGGAATCCTTCCCCACGCCTTTTCCTTCCCAGTTCAGATCTTGCCCCTTTCTTGTATCTTATGTCAAGTCCACTGCCTCCCGGGTCCTACATCTGGATTCTGGCCCTGCCTTGCCCACCCTGGTCTGAGGTCCCAAATATGCCCACAAGACAGTGGGTGCTTAAAATGTAAGATTTGGAAGTCACCTACTTTGGGCCACCTAAAATCTCCCACGTAAGAGTTTACCTGGAATTGGTGCTGTTTTCATCTGCCTTTACATGATTAAGTGGGTCTTAATTTGAGCCGTCTGAGTGAGGTGACAACTACTGTTCATTTGAGACTAGGGCAATAGGAGGGCTCCTTGTTTTTAGGAGGGGCTAGAAGATTAATGATTCACGCATTCAACACTCACGGCGTGGGCAGAATGTGATGTGAAATAGGCATGCGCTTTGGAATCAGACCTGGATCTCAGTCTGGATTCCGATACATACAGCCTTGATCTCCCCGAACTTCCTGGATGAAGTCGATTATTGTGAGAATCGAGTGAAATAATGTGTATAAAGCCCCTGGTACATTACTTACATATACTAGGTGCTCAATAATGGCAACTTTTAATTATGATTTATGAGCACCCCTGAGGTGTGAGGTGCTAGGTTAGGTGTTGTGACATCTATAAAGATTTATTCCACATTTGGGTTCAGAGTCCAGGCTCTTAATCACCATGTCAATGCTTCTCAGCCCTGGCTGAGTCCACAATCTCCTGGAGCCTTTTTTCTAATTGCAGACTTCTGACACTACAGTTGTCCCTCCGTATCCACGGGGGATTGGTTTCAGGACACCCTTGGATACCGAAGTCCTCGGATGCTCAAGTCCCTGATATAAAATGGCATAGTATTTGCATATAACCTACATGCATCCTCCTATATACTTTAAATCATCTTGATTACTTATATTACCTAATATAATGTAAATGTTATATAAATCATTGTTAGTGTATTTGCTAAATGGTATTATTTTTTATTTTTACAACGTTATTTTCCATATTTTTTTCAAATATTTTTGATTCACGGTTGATTGGATGCACAGACGCAGAATCCACAGATACAGAGGGCCAACTGTACTTAAAAAGATTCTGATTTAGCAGATTTGGGGAAGGACTTGGGAATCTGCATTTTATAAAAGCTGCACAGACGACTCGAATGATCAAGCAGATATTGGAAAGAACTGCTTTCAAGCCAAGAGTATTTGGCCACTAAATCAGTAATTTTTAAGGACATGGTAATAACAAAGTCACTGATGTGTTTGATGAGATAAAGTTTTTTTTTTTTCCCCAGAATAAACATACTCAGCATCTCCCTTTGGCCAACCAAGTGCAACAGATGGACAATGGAGGTTGTGTGTGTACTTTTGAAAAGTGTGCAGGCAGCTCTGCTGTGTCTCCTCTGCCCCGCTTCTGCTGAGAACCCCACACCAGGGCCGTCTTGGGGCTCAAACCCCTGTGGGATGCCAGCACCATCCACTTGCCTTGTGGCTGGGATTTTAGAGGTCCACATCCATAACTTGAAAAAAATTTAAGACAAAGCCAAAAGGACCTCCCAGAAAGCAACTTGGCGTTGGGAACGGAAGCCACTAAGGGTGGAAGACTTGCCCCAGAAGCTGATTCATGAGATGTTGCAAGCGATGACAATCAGAAAGAGGGTGGTTTCAATTCCTCAGCACTGAAACAACACATAGGTGTGAATTATTCCTGGAGATAAGCTGCCCCAGAGAATGGGAAGTGAGGCAGTGAGCATTCTCCCGTTGAAATGAGGGTGGGGGAGTCAGAGCATCCTTAGGAGGACCCAGCTGAGAGATGATTACCCCCAAGGGCAGAAGGCAGGGGCAGCCTCTCCACTTCCTCCTGACCGCACTCTCCCAGAGCTGAGGGACTTGGAGGCTTGGCTCGGCACTAGCCAGAGTATGTTTACTGGGTGGCGGGCAGAAGAGGGAGATTGGAGACAGGTGTGCATCCCGATTTGAGAAAGTAGCAAAGTCTGCAGAGCTTCAGGAAACTGGGCAGTCTAAACGTAGAGGATGACGATAGGGGCAATATTTGCATGACAAGATGCTCCATGAGAGTGTCGCCCCAGGAGAGCAAGAACTTTATCTTGTTCGAGCCATCAATTTTCACCAAAATGACCCATACTGTTGCATTCAGATATGAAAATTAGAGCACATCACTTGTGTATTCTGAGCAGCTGTCAGGTACTCTATCGTGGAAGAGAAAGCAAAGGGTAAAAAGCCAATATTTAACAGATGCCTGCTTTGTATCTAGTACCTTAGTGCCCTGTTCCCAGACTCTGTTCACATTAGAGTCACCTGGGAAGCTTTTCAAACTCTCAGTACCCTGCACCAACTAACTCACAATGTCTGGGGTTGAGAGCCAGGCATTGGCACGTTTTAGAAGATTCCCAGGTGATTCCAATGTGTAGCAAAATTTGGGAAGAACTGGTTTCACACATTGTTCCCTTAAAGCCCTGTTTCACAGCTGAGAAACTTAGATTACAAGAGGATAACCACTTGTTGGAGCCAACCAACAAAGAAGAGCCTAACTCTAGACTGAAACACAGCACTGTCTGATCCAATGGCTATACTCTTTTCACAGCATATTCCGCTGCTCAGGCTACCAGAATAAAATACCCAGACTGGGAGGCTAAAACAACAGAGATTTGTTTTCTCACAGTTCTAAAGGCAGGAAAGCTCAGATCAAGGCCCAGCAGGGTGGGTTTCTGGTGAGGGATCCCTTCCTAGCTTGTAGATGATCACCTTTCCGCTGTGTCTCCATATGGCCAGGGGGAGGGGGAGGAAAAAGAGGAGGGGAGGGGGAAGGGGGGAGGTGGGGAGGGGGAGGGGAAAGGGGGAGGGGGAGGGGGAAGGGGGAGGGGGAGGGAGGAAGAGGGGTAGCTCTCTGGTGTCTCTTATAAGGACATGAATATCAGAGCAGGGGCCCAAACTTATGACCTCATTTAACCTTAACCCTAATTACCTCCTTAAGGGTTAGAGTTTCAACATATGCATTTTGGAGAGACATAATTCAGTCTACAGCAAACAGTGTCTGGCACCATACTTAGCATATAGTAGATATTCTGTAATATTCTTTTTTTTCTTTTGTTCCTCTGAATTTAGATAGTACTTTTAGCATATTACTTTATTTTATAGATATAGTTTTATTTTTTTTTAAAAAAATAAGTTAAGTAGCTTGATCAAGTTCACAGCCAGCAAAGAGGAACACCCGGGCAGTTTGCTTCCAGGGTCTACTCTTTATTTTTTTTTTTTTGAGACAGAGTCTCGCTCTGTCACCTGGGCTAGAGTGCTGTGGCGTCAGCCTCGGCTCACAGCAACCTCAAACTCCTGGGCTCAAGCGATCCTCCTGCCTCAGCCTCCCGAGTAGCTGGGACTACAGGCATGCGCCACCATGCCCGGCTAATTTTTCTATATATATTTTTAGCTGTCCAGATCATTTCTTTCTATTTTTAGTAGAGACGGGGGTCTCGCTCTTGCTCAGGCTGGTCTCGAACTCCTGACCTTGAGCGATCCTCCCGCCTCGGCCTCCCAGAGTGCTAGGATTACAGGCGTGAGCCACCACACCTGGCCTATAGATACATTTTTTTAATTTCGAAATATTAAGGTGGTCCAGGTGTTTCTGTTACATGGACGAAGTGAATAGTGCTGAAGTCAGGGCTTTCAGTGTGTCCATCACCAGAGTAGTACAACGGACCCAAAAGTTACATTTTTATCCGTCACCCCCTCTCCCTCCTCCTCCTTCGTTTCCACTGTCCTTCACACCCCAGTAGTCATTCTTGATTTACATGGAGCATATTCACATCACATAAGAGTGGACATCCGCTTTTGGGAGATGTCCTTCGACTCACTGAAGAAAGAACAAAGAGACATAAGCTGAAAACCGTAGTATCAGGAATTTGGGCTTAGATGCTAGACTGTCTTTCCTGAAAGGGGTTGTTCAGGCATGTTTAAATGAAAAAAAATTCAAAGATTGTTTCTGTCTCTGCATCTTTAAGGAACAAGTGAGATTTCCCATGAAATTCTGGGAAAGATGACCAGCGAGAACTCAAGGAGCACCTTCTCCCGCACGGGCTGTTCCAAGGGTGATGAAATCCTCCTACTAATGCTCAGAGAGAAACAAACGCTTCCCGGTCTCATTCTGTGTGGATGTGGCACTTTGTGGGATGCGCAGCACTTGCCAAACCTCCGCTTACACTTTATCTAACGTGAAGGACAACGAACGTCTAACTCGTCATTTCCTTCTGTGCTTTTCTTCATCATGATCCCCACGGAAGAAAGGAGCGACAGTCCCAGTTAGTTGTGGAGATGGCAGGAAAACACCTCAGCTCTTTACAGGGTCCCAGTACCCAGGTACGGATGAAAGGACTCGTTCTCATTTTGTGACAAAATCAACAGCTTTCAGACAGGACGAAAGCAAGAACCAAGATCTTGGAGAAACCACACCAAACATGAGACAGAAAAGAAAAGAATACAATCCAAGTTATCAAGAAGAAGAAAAAAGATGGAATCTAGAAGCTGCACACTAATAAAATAGTTGTGTATTATTTAGGAAAATTCTCAAATAGAGAACAAATGATGATGATTTGTAAAAGAAAAGAGTAGTCTCTGGGACTATCATGAATTTGCTATGAACAATTCATATACCTGGAATACATGCATTTATTTTGCTATGATTAATAGGCTGACTGATAGACAGGAGAATGCCATATGTCCATTTCAGCAATACATTTGACGGTTTTTTAAACGGTATCCTTATGAACAAGATGAAGACATGTGAATTGGCTGGGAACTCAGTTACCTAAATTTATTGAAAAACACTACTAAAAATACACATTCCTGGACTGATATTAACAACATAGGAAAGTTTGTAATAATAATTATGGTATTAATAGCAACCAATATTCATCTATTGCCTTCGTGCTTCACATGTACTTTCACTTTTAAAAAAATTTATAGATCATTAAGTCTCATTGGTGGACTTAGTTCTGCCTTGTTAAATATTTTTGGCAATTATTTGGTGAATAGCAAGCAAACTTTGATGGGTAACAGAAAACTGGGAGGAACAACACTGTGCTGGATTATTTAAATCAGAGACATTGTGAGAAGTTCAGGTGATTTCAAACTTTTCTGATAGCATCAGAAACTTTTCCTCCAGAAAATCTTTGAAAGACAGACAGTCATAAACAAAGGAAAGGAGTTGCTTGGAGTTAAGAGCTTGGAGGCATCAACTGAGCCTCACCCAAGAGCAAGTCCGTATTAAAGGCCCACATACCTGAGAACCTGCGTGATGGTTACTAAAGGGAGTTTACAGATGTCAGCCCCTGCCCTCAGGGAACAGACGATCTAATGCTAATAACAGAGACAGACAGGAAGGCAGGATGGGAGACACAGCCACGGTCAGACCCGCGGTAAGGAGCAGCGGGTTATGGTGGGTGCAGGTGTGGTTCAGATGCACAGACAGGTGGGTGGAGAGAGATCTCTGCACTCGGTGAGGCGTGTGCATTCCTGTGTGCATCCTCTTCCACATGGGCAGGAGGGCAAAGGAGCAGGAACATGAGAGCGTCTGTAAGCACCTGGAAGGACAACCTCTCCTTCATAAATAGGAGAAACAAATAGGTCTTCTAACTGCCAGCCTTCTTCTCCAAGCAGAGGTGACCAGAGAGCACCCACCCTGGCTAAAGACTTCCCCTGGGGGTACAAATGGCTTTGCCTTTTTTTGCTGCACTCACACGCAGGGAGGAGAAGTAGAACCTGCCTCGAGTTCACTACTCCGCCCCCCGACCGACGGCATGTGGAGAGGCAGCACCCGGTCCTGGAGCTGAAGCGAGGCCTGTGACAGTCCTCAGAGGCAAAGGCCATGACAGCAGAGAAGCAGGGACAAGTGCGGGACTCCAGGAACCAGAGGCGGGTCTTTGCCCCAGGGTACTAGAGGTAGGCAACTATTGCTTGAGTCATACGGGGGTGGGACGAAGAGGGTCACCAGCCTGATGGGAAGGGGACAGTGTCCTGGGCCACCTAGTGATTTAACATGCTGTCTGTGGGGTTTCTCCCCAATTAGATGGGGAGCTCTTCAAAGACAGGGAGAAGTCATCCACCCACCCAGTCTACCCCTAACTCCCCAAAGGCTCCCAGAACACATGGAGATACTTCAGAACAGCGCTTCTGAGGGCTGTGGCTTTCCATGCACCTCTCTTAGCCTCCTTTGGCATTTCATATGGAGTCCTGAGATGTGTCTCGTAACTAATAAATCAGATCACCTAGAAGGGGGTTTGGAACCCGAATATTTTAGAAGCTTCACAGATGATGATACATAGAAACACAAGACTTTGTGAAGCTCTGGCCTAGAGCAGGATTTAAAATCTCTGCTGTATGATGCTGGATTCTAGAACCAGATGGTCCAAGTTTTAAATCCCTGTCTCTTATTCACTGTGAGACGTTGGGCGAGTTAATCAAGCCTTTCTGCACCTTGATTTCCCCATCGGTAAAATGGGGATAATAATAATCTCTACCTCAAAGAGCTGTTGTGAGGATTAAATGAATTCACATATGTAAAGCATCTAGAACAGCATCTGGTACACAGTCGACTGTCAAAAGGGTGAGCAATTATTATCTGGTTCTGCTCAGTTTATGGAGGAAGAATTGGAAGTCCAATGTGAGAAGCGATACCCGGCCGGTTCATGACTCCACGAGAACTAGAATCCAGGTCTCTGTGCTTTCCCTGCAGGGCACTTTCTGCTTTTGTTCCTTTCCCTTTCTCTTCACGGCAATTCAGCAGTTTGTTGCTGGATCACTAAGGATGATCTGAACACGCTTTCTAAAAGCAGGTCCACAGGGAAAACCGAAGAAGTCTAAACAGCATTTGGAGAGCTGGTGCTGAGTGCTGCCAGCACCCTGGCAGGAAGTCACAATCAGAGCATGCAGAGATGAAGGACTCCGTGGAGAATCTCGTCCATCTCGTTTATGGACAAAGAAACAGAGGCCCTGACAGTTGCTGTGGCATGCCTGTTGTCCCCGATTCCCCGATCGTGACTTCAGGGCACAACTCCTGACTCCTAGTCCAGTGCTCATGCCCTTCCTGACCTAGGAAATGTGATGCCGCCCAGTCTGGCCCTGCTGGACGGGGCATTTTGCAGACCTCCTCATGTCCGTATCTTCTAGCCCAGCTTCCAACAACCCCTCTGCCAGCTGCCAGCCATCAGCCCGCAGCTGTTACAGCTGAGGCTCTGAGGCTCCTCCGAGGAGGACTTGGAATAAACCAACTCAGAAGTGACCAGATTTTCGTGGAGAAGATCGTCCGGGATTCCTCTAAACCACAGAGAGCAAAGCGTTTCTTAAGGTGACCCAGCCTTGTCATATTCATAGCTCCCTCTAAACGAGAAGGAGGGAGCTCATGCAGGAGCAGCTCCTTATCACTGGGAGTGAGGCTCAGTGACACTGGGTGTCTCTGTGACCACCTGTCCTTTAGGGACTCCCAGCCAGAGTCTTGGCTCCAGCCTAGAGATTCTCATCATGCCCCTCTTCTCTTTGAGGCTGAGACTACTTTCCACCCCATGAAGGTCTGTCCTCTTCAGCCAGCTCCATCGCACGTCCCTTCTGACCTCAGCTGGGGCTCGGGCTCCACATTCCCAGTGGGGACGCAGAGGAGCAAGGAGGATTGGCGCGAGCAGGCAGGAGAGAGAGAGGGCCTGGTGCCTGGAAACGACTCAGCATCTTGCCCTTGTTACTAATAATCCTCCCAAAATCACCGAATGGTTTCTAGGCATTAAAGTTATCGTTTGCCATAAACCCCTTGTCTGTTTTCTGGAGAGTTTAATATATTGCAGGAAGTTTCACCCATAAAAGGTGATGGCTGCGCTCCTGTGAGTGAGCCGGGCGCCTGTAACTTATGACCTTCATAAATGTGAGTGGGTCTCTCGAGCAAGTCCATCAGTCTTTGGAGTCATTCTGCTTCCTAGTAAAATATTTTACTGTGCATACTCCTGCAGCCTCTGCCTCGGTGGTGGGAGCCTTCCCGTTCTTTCCGGCTTGTGCTCCTCGCTCTCCCTCGCTTTTCCATTATCTCGCTTCCAGACTCCAGTCTGAGACCCAGACAGTCATCTCTGCTTTTTTAGGGTTGCAGCCCAGCTCGAACGGGGACTCGCTGGACTTGGAAAGCGGCAGAATCAATGGTGCATTATTTATCACTGTGACATTTCGGGCACTTTTCTCCTTGCAGAACTGGAGGGAGTCTGCCAAGAAAGGCATCACTTTAACCAGGCAGAGTCCTCATTATCAAATGTGGCCGTGTGCTCGAAGGCTCTTCGCAAGCTGCAAGTCTTCTAGAAGCGTAAGACATTTTTTGTCACCCTGATGATGTAGCCTAGCAGTTCACATTCTGCTTTATGGCCATGGCTACCTAAATAGGCTTTATC
>CM052444.1:1386256-1403013 GCA_028533085.1 Varecia variegata
TGTTTCTTTAGTGGTACCATGTTTTCCTGATTTTTAATGATCCTTGTAGCTTTGAGTTGGTGTCTGTACATTTGAAGAAACAGTCAGATTTTCCCATCTTTACATACTAGCTTTGGCACAGGAAGTCCTTCACCATTTAGCATAGCCAGAAATTCTGGATGGGCCAACTGGTAGTATCTGTGAGTGGGTGGGTAGACGGGACTGCTGCTAGTGTTCACAGGTGGGCAGGCCTGGTGCCAGTGTCTGGGGGGGCAGACCTGGTGCTGGGGTCCACTGAGGTAGGTCTGATGCTGGGGTCTTCAGCAAAGTCAGATATTCACTTTGTTCCTTCTTTCCCCCAAGGAGAAGAAGGGGGGTACTGATGGGATTTCTCTTGGAACTGTGCTGTGTAGGCTTTGGGGAGGAGTAATGTAGGTAAAGTAAAACTGTTTTCACCCTCTCCAGTGCATCTTTTCTGGTTTTTGTGCTCTACCTGGTTGCTGTAGCCTCTAACCTGGGTTCCAGAGCTCTCGTGATAGTATTTTTGGTCCATGGATGATTGTGGAGGCATGAGGCATGGAATATTCTATTCCACCATTTTGCTGTTATCATTCCTATCACTATTTTCAGTACCCCAATCTGGACACTACTTAAATGTCCATGAAAAATCAAACAGATAAATACATTTTTGTTTTTTCATATAATGGAATGCTAGTCAACAATGAGAGCAAATGATTTATAAGTACATGTAAAAATATTGATGAATCCTACAGATGTAATATTGAGAAAAAAAAGGCCAGAAACATAAAAGAATATATACAGTATGATGCCAGTTATATAAAGTATAATGGAAACATTACACTCTACTGTTAGATGTCAGGAGAATGGTTATACTTGGGGTGAGGCAGTAACTAGAAGGGAACATGATGTTTTTTGGAGTGCTAGTAGTGTTCTATTTGTTGATCTGGGTGCTGATTACATGATGTATTCAGTTTATAAAGATTTGTCCAGCCCTGTCTTATGTACACTTTCTAATTTTATGTCATACTTCAAAGAAAACTTGAAGCATGAAAAAATAGAAGCTAAAAATTGTACATATCTTTAATAAGGTAACTACTGCTTCTCAATTGAGCTCTGTTCTTAATTCTTTATTGATGTAGTATATACTGTTTTACATAAGTTATTACCAATCCTTTTTTAAAGGACACAGAAAAACAAACACATAAGAATATATTTTATTAATTGCAAAAAATATTTACAACTGAACATTCACTTATTAAATTTAGTTATATTTACTAAGAAACAGATGTTAGGTAATGTGTGGTCTAAGTGTAAAAAGTGCCAGCCTAAGGCAAAATTGGGACACTGGCATGTTTGTTTTGTGGCTTTCCCTGTCCACCCCTCCCCTGCCATGAACTTTCCATCCTGAGGCCAGTGTCCCAGTGGCATTACTCCAGGTCTTCCTCTTACCCTGCTTCCATCCAGCCAAGATAACAGGCATATGTCCTCTATCCGTTCCCTCAAAGCCCTGCCCTTGACTATAACTAATTTAACAAACTAATCTGAGTCTTGGAGTTAAAAATTGATAATGACTAACTGTTTTATTTATCCCAGAAGACAATTTTACTTTAATGTTTAACTTTTCTGTCTTGAACTATAGAAATGAAAAATGGGAGAATGACATGTTTGGCTGTCCACTAGGAAATAGATTTTTGGAAAGGCAGCTATGGCTGGCATTCTCCAAATCGAAAGACCTAGGCAACTAATCACACACAAGCCTGTCTTGACCATTTTGTGAATTATTTAGGGTTTCTTCATGGTTAAAAAACATGTTATTAAATCCCTTTGCTCTTAATGATAATTATAACTTCTAAATCACGTTCTTGTTTATTCCTTCAAAGCCCCTTCTTGAAGTTACCCTGATTTAATAAACTGGAGGCTCTATTTTGTTTAAGCATTAAACGTTTGCAGCTCAGAAATTGAGAGAAGGACTGGTTTTCATCAGGTTTTCCACCATAGTCCAAATGGCAGAGGGACGTATTTTGACCAGTTCTCGTTTGACATTTCTGAGTTACCAACAAAGCAGACAAACCAGGGGCTTTATTAGCACTTTGTTCTTCTTTGAGGCAGAGTGCTGAATAAATGCCTTTTTCCCTTTGTAAAGAAATCTTACTAGTAACCATAGCAATAATAATTCCATCTCCAAGTGAAAATTATTATTGTTATCTTCGTTGGCAGCCCCGGTTTCTTTCCTGTCACAAGGAGACAGAAGGCAGACACCGTCTTTTAGTCTATAAAAGGCTCACCTAAGCAGGGTAGGGAGCAGCTGTTTTCTCTCCCAGCCGAGAACAGAACAAGAGAATAATGGCTTAACCATAGAATGAGGGGCTTAAGCTACATACGAGGAAGTGGTTTCTGGCAGTGTTCTGGATAGGTTGTCATGGGAGTTTACAGAATCCTCTTCTTTAAAGCCTTTAAAAATAGCTTAGACGATCTGTTCCTGGAATGGCAGATGGATGCCCTGGTTTGCCTGTGTCCGTTGCTCATTTAAAATACCCTTGTAGGCACAGCAATGCCTTTACTAAACTCCAAAAGCAAAGGCAACAAAGCACACCTCTTGTCCTACCAGTACCAGACGTGCAACATGGGCTCTGTAAATGTGAATGAATAAGTGAATCTGAGAGTTTGGACCAAATGACTTAGCAATGATCAATTACAGCCCACTAGTGTGGCTAGTTAAATGTTGGCCCTATGGTTATTTTCCCACAATCATTTAATGAAACACAATTTCACCAGATGCATTCCATTTGGCCAGAAGTCCCTTTGAAGCATCTCTGAGTCCAATCTCTTAGTCTAGGTTGTCGACTCTATCCACTTGACAATTTCACAGCAGCTCTTGAATAAAAATTAAATGTTCTCTGAAGTGGGGTTACATGCTATGTGTCTGAAATTATTCAAATTTACAGGGAGAAAACATTTATAGGAAAAACCTTAACTAGGGTTAAATCAGAACATCCTTTCTTCCAGCCCAACTGATTCTCTCTCATCAGAGGAATGTGCTAAAAAGTGCTTTCATTTAAAAACTAATGGTCAGAATCCTGCTCAGTTCTTCAGCAACAATAATATTTTACGTCAGAGTTGACATTTATATGCCAGCAACTCATTTGTTACAAATTCTAATTGCAGAGCAACAACCCCAAAAGGCAATGCAAGAGGCAAAAAGAAAAAAGGCACAGAAATTCTTTGAGATCCCATCTAATTAAAAATGCAAATTAAGAAAGAAACCTCAAGTCGTAAGTCCTGTTGGGTCTTTTCAAAGGCACCAATTACCAGTGACTCATTGGAAAAGGGACTGCCTTTAATTTTAAGAGAAACTTCTCAACAACATCTCATTGGCAGGAAATTAAAATGACTACCAGCTTAGTAATACAATTAACACTACAACCTTTTTGTCCAGACTTTACTCATTCTTGTTCTGTTTCTTTAGCAACCACTAGTAAAGATAATTTTCCACTGACTTTTTCTGAGGTCCTAAGAACATTTTGTTTTTCAGTGATAAGCAATCTCATCTCTGAACAAATCCATCCCTTCCCATGAAACCATATTGAAGTACATTCCAGAAAAGAACAAGCTCCTTCTCGATAGAATCTAAAAGAATGCTTTAGAAGGCAAGAGAAGAGAGTATGTTACTACAGAATAATGGTCCTCAGATGGGAGATGTGGACTACTGAAGGGATTTTGCTAGGCCTGGGTCCCGCCATGTGTTAATATGAATGCATGTCATATGTCAGGGCCTTCAGTATTGTTTTGTCCTCAGATATTAATTCATAACTTATGCCTTATAGTTTCTGATTATCATCAGAAGTAATAGCAGTTATGGAATAGAATTTTTTTAAGTCTCAGAACTGGAAGAGAAATATCATACAATAGAATATCTAGGCCAATCTCTTTAGTCTTGGGGTCACACTGTATTAGTCATGGTCCAACCAGGAGGTGGAAACCACACAATAACTTGATGAGGGAAATTTAATATACAAAATTAATGATAACAGTGGATGGAAGTAACAGGGACTAAGTAGAAAGAAGTGAAGAAATGTCTAAAGAATTTAGGATAGCAGATGAAAGGAACAGCCATAACCACTAGGACTAATATAGTGTGTTCACAAAAGACTCCCTTCCCTTCCTCCACCCCAAGCTGAGATCCAGGGAAGGCACAGCTGTGGGTCACTGGATAATGAAGAGTTCACTGATGTGTCAACTAGATGGGCTTTGCCAGAAGTTCATCCTCTGGGGTGCTACTGAAGTTGTCAGTAGTTAAGTTCTGCACCTAAGAACTTGCTAAAAAAAAAAAAACCCACAAAGGATCAGCCAGGGAATGTTATGATGGGGAGCTTCCTTGTCAGTGTATTCCATTGCAGAGACACTTAAGGGGGTACATGGGGTGAGATGCTGGCCACTGGGCCTGCTGCAGGAGCTGGGCATTGGAGAAGCTGTTCACTGGCAGGAGCCAGGCTCAGAAAAATCTGCCCACACTGCAGGAGTCAGGCACTGGAGAAGCTGCCTGTGCTGCAGGCTCTGGGGACCGGGGAAGATGTGCACCCTGTGGAAGGTAGATTCTGAGGAAGTTGTGCCTAAAGCAGGAAACTGGCCCTGGGGAAGACACTGCACTGTATGTGTGGAGCATTGTGGAAGTTGCATATACGGCAGGACATTGCCAAGAAAGCACAAAGGAATGAGGAAGAAAAGCTCCATCTTCTACTAGTATCCTGCTAGCATCCTCTACTGACAGAGCTCAACATTGAGCTCTCTGGCAAAGGAGAAAGACGTAAAGGGCCTGTCTTCATTTTTACAGAGTAGGCAATAAAGTCTGGATTTGGAGCTGAAAAGCAATACAATGATATTGGCACAGTGCTTATATTGTATGACAGGCATTTTACATACATTACCTTATTTATTCTTACAATGTATTTAAAGGATAAATATCATCATGCACAATATACAGAGACCCAAAGAGTTTAAGAAAGGTCACTGAGCTAGTCAGCAGCAGAGTGGGGATTCAAATCCAGTTTTGGCCAATACCAAGCCCACTGCCTTTCTGTATTATGTTTTCTCTGATGAGTTCTAGACTTCTCGGAAGAGTGGTGGTCTAGGGGGTCAAACTCAGGCAGGGGGTGGGGATGAGGAGTATAAAGTGGGGATGGGTAAGGATTCTAATAGGCTGGGCTGTGGTGAGAATGGAGTTGGATTGCCATGAGTTGTGGAGCCTGGGAAAAACTGAAAAGCAGAGTCTGGGGCAAAACTGGAGCAAATCTGAAGAGTGAGAACTAAATTAAACTGAAGTCCAAACGTGCTATGGCAGCAAAGAAATCAAGATTAGGTTTAAGGCAATGGGATGAAACTGGGGTCGGGAACACACCAAAGCAAAGAAAATCAGTTCCAAGCAGAGGTCAACAATTCCTTGAGCTGAATCTCCATCTCTGGCTGCACGGTGACTGTGGCCATGTGCACAGGCAGAGAGGGGGCAGCTGGGGTGTGGTTCTGGTTCAGAGACGCTAAATTAATGGCCACGCTGGGACTAGAACTTGTCTCCCTTGACCCCCATTTCTGTGCTCTGTTCACACTTGTTTTTACTACCCATTAATTCCAGAACTGGGCAGAAACAGACAAGAGTGAGTGAATGAGCTGGACCACAGCACCCTTAGCTTGTGGAAGCAATTGGGGGCATGAAGGTGGAAAACACTGATAAAGTTTAGTTCAGGTAAAACGTGATGTTTTTATGGCACTTTGCACTTTCTCCCTTTGCCTTCCATGAACCCTCATGATTGAATATATGAACAGCATTCAGGAACCCTGTTCGCAGATGGAGCTTCACATCTTTATTGATGTTAGTTATGGCCTGCCAATCAGGGGTATTCAGCATTGACTGAACACCAGAACTGCTTAAAAATATTGTCCCAGGCAAAGAATTTATGAAGAAGACCCCAAAAGCAATCACGGCAACAACAAAAATAAATAAATGAGACATGATCAAATTAAAAAGCTTCTGCACAGCCAAGGAAACAATCATTAGAGTGAATAGACAACCTGCAGAATGGGAGAAAATATTTGCATGCTATACATCCGATAAAGGGCTGATAACTGGATTCTATAAAGAACTTTAACAATTCAACAAGAAAAAAATAAAACAACCCCATTAAAAATTGGGCAAAAGACATGGACAGAAACTTTTCAAAAGAAGACAGACTAATGGCCAAGAAACATAGGAAAAAATGCCCAACATCTCTAATCATCAGGGAAATGCAAATCAAAACCACAATGAGATATCACTTAACTCCAGTGAGAATGGCCTTTATCAAAAAGTCCCAAAACAACAAATGCTGGAATGGAAGCGGAAAGATAGAAACACTCATGCACTGCTGGTGGAACTGCAAACTAGTACAACCTGTATGGAAAGCAGTATAGAGATACCTCAAAGAACTAGAAGGAGAACTACCATTTGATCCAGCAATCCCACTACTGGGTATTTACCCAAAGGAAAAAGACACCTGCACTCAAATGTTTACAACTGCACAATTCACAATTGCAAAGATGTGGAAACAACCCAAGTGCCCATCAATACATGAGTGGATTAATAAAATGTGGTATATGTATACCATGGAGTACTACTCAGCCATTAAAAAAGTGGTGAACTAATGCCTCTTGTATTATTCTAGATGGAGCTGGAGCCCATTCTTCTAAGCGAAGTATAACAAGAATGGAAAAACAAACACACCACATGTACTCACCATTAAATTGAAAGTAATCAATCAACACTTACGTGCACATATAGAAATAACATTCACTGAAAATCAAGCATGTTGAGGAGAGGGGAGGGGTAAATTCACACCTAACAGGTACAATGCACATTATCTGGGGGATGGTCACACTTTACCTTATAACTTCCACTCAAATGGTACAAAAGCAATTTACATAACCAAAATGTTTGTACCTCCATAATATTCTGAAATAAAAAAATAAAATGAAAAAACTGAAAAGAAAACTCCTTGCTAAGAAAAAAATATACAGACACCTGGGGCTACTTCATACCAATAGTGAGAATAGATTTCCAAGTTTCCGAAGTGGTTCTAATGTATATCCAGTGTTAAGTATCACTATAGTTTCCTGACTATAGCAGAATGACATTGAGAGAGAGAAAAATAATTTAATCCCCTTTCCCCCTTTAGGCTCCTGTGGGATTCTGAGAACAGCTCTTTTTACGAAACAGTCACCTATTCAGCTGTATTGCATGTTGACTCTCAGGGAAGATTTTGAACTCAAAGCTAGTCAAGAGGGTTAGTGACTCTGCAGAAAGATGCTATAAAGATGTTAGGCTTCTAAAGCTTTATCACATGCCGGGAACCAACGCAATGTGGAAGACTGGCATTCCCTCTGTTGGAAAGGGAAACTGGTTACTGTTCTGAGGCTGAGCCACTTGTTGGCCTTAAGGAAATGAGGTGTGCTCCCAACAACTACCTAAGGATAAGTTTTAGCTAGGAAATCCTAATCTTCAGTGGCATATGTGATGAGGAAAAGCAGTGAAACATCCTTCTGCTTGGTGATGGGTGAAGCCCTAAAGACTCAATCTGGTCTTGATGAACATCCAAGAATCCGGATGCGCACCCCGCCGAGGCAGGGGCTTCTGCCAACGATGAGGGTAAGGAAGTCTGCAGTTTCTCACAGTGTCAGATTTGTTCAATTTGGGTTTAAACAAATACCCTAATTTCTGTCCTGGAGTGTGAACAAGCAGGTTTTACTCCTGTATCCAGATGCCATTTCTACCCTTGGAATTAGTTGTGTATCTAATAAAAACCAAAATTTTATTTAACCTTCAGCTTGTTCTATGTCATGTCCTTCCACATTATTTAAAGCACTACCCATTAGCATTGTAAAAGAGAATGAAATTCAAGTTTTCATAAAGATAAAATTATTTTAGAAATTATGAAAAAGTTCAATTATGCACAGCATAGTATAATAAATTCTATTGTGTGCATCATCCAGCTTTAACAATTATCAACTCATGGCAAATGTTATTTCACATACACTTGCCCACTGCCCCTCCCATATTCTTTTAAAGAAAATTCCAGGTGTTATATTATTTCATTCACAAATATTTAAATATGTAAATCTTAAAATAAGATATATGAACTCTTTAAAAGTATATATTTTCATTGCTAAAATATTAATGATAGTTACTTAGTATATCTAATATCTGGTGTTTCAACTACCAATTTTATATCAGTTACATCAACTTTTTCCATTTGTTTAAATAAAGAGCCAAATAAGTTGTGTACATAGCAATTGGTTGAAATGCTTCTTAAATGTCTTTTAAACTATAAACTCCCTTGATCTTTTTTTTTCCCCTTTGTAATTTATTTATTGAAGAATCTGGGTGGCTTGACGTGTAGGGTTTCCCACAGCTAGATTTTTCCTATTGCACGCCCATAGTATCCTTCCACATGTTCTCTGTATTTCTCGTGATTTAGTTGTTGGATACATAAGTTCAGAGTATTTTGGGAAGATTACTGCAGAGGTGCTACTGTGTTCTAACACCAGGCATCACATAAGGGCTGGTTCCTGCTCTTTTTTGTAGTCTTAGCAGCCCTTGATTATTAGTGCCTAGATCTCTTAATGATTAAGAATTAGAAAATGGTAAATTCACGTTCTGTCATTCCTCTGTAGTTTTTTTTTTTAAATATTGAAGCACACCGATAAGAGAACTTTCCCTTCATATATTATGTGTATACTCAGTGGAGCAGTTTATATAGGAAAGGAAGGACAAAGTGTTGATTTTATTTCCCTTTATTTCTCATCTCTTTATTTACTAGGTTTAAAAATAATAAGTAGTTCAAAAATTTCTCCAGTGGTGATCAATTAGTCTTTTTAAAACAGCCTTGAGTTAAATTGACATACAACAAACTGTACTATTTGAAGTATGCAATTTTATCAGTTTTATAATTTATATGCACCTGTGAAACCATCACTACCCATGGTCAAAATAATGAACATATCCGTCATCCCCCAAAATTGCCACATACCCCGAGTAATCCCTTTTCCCACCCTCTCCAACCAATTGTTCTTACATACTAATTCTATCATATTTTGGGTCAGTTTTAATAGGTTGATTTTCCTCCACATTGAGGGATGAGGGTAGTATTTTCCTGCTTCTTTGCATGCCCGGTAATTTTTTACTGGATGTCAGAGGTGAATTTTACCTTGTTAAGTGCTGTATGTTTTTGAATTCCTACAACTGTTCTTGAGCATTGCTTTGGGATTCTGTTTAAGTTACCGGGAAACAGTCTGGTCCTTTCAGGTTTTGCTTTTTAAGCTGTTTCACTTCATCTATTATTTGGTTACGTGAGTCTGGAGCTCAGAGGAGATTTCTGGGCTAAAGAGATACCTTTGGGAACTACGAATGTTAACAAAAGCTGTTTCAATTGTGATGAAGCATGAGATGATCTAGGGACTGAAGAGAAGGACTAGGACTTAGACCTGGGGAACCCTAACATTTTCCTGGTGAAGGGGAGACCATAGAAAGGAGAAGAAGTAGCCAGTGAGGCAGGAGCAAACCCAGGAGAGGAAGGTGCCAGGAAAGTTACCAGGGAGCATGTTTTTCAAGAAGGAGGGCGTTGTTAACTGTGAGTGTCTGAGTAAGGCGAGAACGGAGGAGATTCCACTGGATTTGGGAACAGGGATGTCACCGGTGATCTCGACAAGAATGGTTTTGGCAGAGCAGGGAGGGCAGAGGCCAGGTTACGATGGCTTAAAGAATGGGGAGTTGAAGAACAAAAATAGCACATTCTACAACTTCTTCAAGATATTTGGCTCCGAAAGGTTGAAGGAAAATAAAGAAAACCATGAGGAAGATGCTGGGCATCAAGCGAGGCCTCTGGCCAATGAGATGAAGCATCTCCCTCCCTTTTTTTTTCTCAGGGGCTCTCTTTCATGTGACATGAGATCTTCTAGATATTTCTCCATCCAACTCCTACTTTCAATCAGTAAAGATTCCTCAAAAATTCTGTCACCGTGTGGTCCATCAGGCTTTGTCTGTGGTGGGTTTGTAGCTATCTTAGTGGCATGTTGTAATCCAAAGGTGTTGGGGCTGCAAACCGGATGCTTTCTGCAAGCTGTACCTCTGCAAAATCAGCTCAGCCCCCTTCCTTTCTCCGGTCTTCACCCCTTCTCTGCTGCCGGACTGCACTTTAGCATCTGACTCTGGCCCACCCACATCTGTGTTTAATGCCTTCCAAGAGGTCTGCTGCGTCTGCAGAATCAGCCCACGCCCCTTGTCGGGACAGACGCCCTGTTCCGTGACAGGCCTACTCTCTCTCCAGATTCAGCTCCCAAGTGCCCCCTGCCTTACGCTTTTCACTCTCAACTCTCGCAATCCCCCACATACACCAGGCTATTCCGTTCTCTCACAGCAGCACCTCCGGTGTTTACTTGCCCACTTCTCTTTACCTGGCTAATTCTTCTTTATCTTTCAAAACTCAGGCATCATCTTCTCCGAAAATTACCTTCTCCTTAATCTCCCCAAGAACTGTGAGTTTACATCCATCTCCACACATCATATTATATTGACTTTTTTAAAGGCAAGCGTCTACTTCCCCCATGAGACTGTAAGTTCCTCAAGAGCAAGAACTATGTCCCGATTTTTTCTTTTTCTCTGTGCTTCCAGCCTTTGGTCCAGTGGTACATAGAATAGAGTAGCAGTTCAGTAAATCAAGCTCAGTGGAAAGCAGGAAGAACAGGACAAAGATGTCAGAGTGAATTACAGGTTGGGGTAAGAAGTGCAGGACAAATGCCTTGGACAGAATGAGAGCCTCGGCCGCCCTCTTCTATTCCCTGGGACAGTAGCTCGAAGGAACAGGTCAGGTAATGCCAACCAAGACAGGACCCATAAGCTGGGGCCAGTTAACAATGTCAAAAGCCAGGCAAAGTCGTCACAACTTGAAGGCAATTTGGACATACAGGTTTGGAGACATAAACACAGAAAGGAAATAACAAAATAACAACATCTGGGAAAAATCAAATAGCATCAAGTATTTCTAACAAAACAGAGTTAAGGTTCTGTTTTCGCAACTACTATTTCAGACAGCCAGCCTTAGTCTGGGAGCCCAGTGCTTTGCCCTGTTCGGTTTTTCCTCTTCACCACCACGGGGAGCTGCAGACACAGCCCAATGAGGTAGCTGGGAATGTGCATTCAGAAGCCTAACTTGTTGAGTTTGAATATTGGCTCTGCTCCTTCCTGACATCGACAAGTTACTTTGTGCCTCAATTTCTTCATCTGTAAATTGAGGACGCTAATCACATCTACCTCGTGGGGCATTGTGAGACTAAATGAGGTTTCATAAGTATAAATCACTTAGAACTGTGTCCTGCCTGCTAATCACCATTTCAGCGTTTGTTCAATTGCAAATTAATATCTAGACTAGCAGACCTCCTAGTCTCAGATGGGCAGTGACTGTGAGGAGCACCCTCAGGTGTATCTCTCCAAGCCAGGGAGCAAATGAACACTAGGCTCAGGAAGGACTGGGCCAGCCACGGACGCAGAAACCCCCCGGGTCCCTGGGTTGATAAAGCTTTGACCCAGCGAAGATGGTTTGTGTACTGCCTTCCCACTAACGATGACAGAGGAGAGTGACTCCCTGCACAGAATAGCCATAACACATCTACGGCCTGGATTAAACCCTTGGGTTGAGAAGCCATAAGCAAGGCAGTTTCCGAGAGTTCCATTAATAAGGTTTCTAGAAGCTGCCAAAGTCCAGCTCCAGTAATTATCCAGTTAGTTTGCTGAATCAGCTAACATAAGCTTCCCCGGTCCTGTTGCTAATTAGACACCAGCCTCTCGTCTCATTAATAAGCTTCCAGTTCATTTGCATGTAAGGAAAAATTGTGAGTATAGGGGAGTTTAATAGAAACCCAAATCACCTTTAACATGTGTCTTTTTTATTAAAATATTTAACCTTTTATTATGACTCGGAAACATCTGTTGGCATTACACTCCGTGGAAAGACATGACGAATTCAGCATCTGCCAGCAGTTTCCCAGGCCCTCCTCCTCACACCCGGCCTGTTCCTGATCAAGTAGCAACAAGAAAAGACAAATGAATATGATTAACTCAGTGTTAGAAATTTGCAGGTGAAAGAAACTACCTGGTTCAATTCTTTCCTTTTGCAAACTAGGAAACCAAGGCCCCAAGGAGTGGACTGACTTGCTCAAGGACCAACAGAGCTGGGACTAGAGCTCGGGCCAGTCTTCCTCTGACCTAGTGCTAGTTACTCGGGATTACGTTCCAGATGATAATAGGTAATAAATAACGGTAGCCTGTTACCTGATATGGGACTGTAATTTCTCTCCATCTGCACCTGTCTTCCAGGAAGAAGAATATAATTATGATTAACCTTTTATAGGTTTCCAAGGCTGTTGATTTTATCTCCTTAATTTAGCTTGTGAGAGAGGCAGCATTTGGCCCCTGTAGTCTTTGCCCACTAAAGTGGGGCCCACGGTTATGTTCTATTATGTGGCCAAAGGGACAGGGGAGATATAATTAGAGTTACTAATCAGCTGACTTTAAGGTAGGGAGATTTTTCTGTATTATCCAGGTAAGCCCAGTGTCATCACACGAGCCCTTAAAAGCAGGAGAGGAAGCCAGAAGAGAAAATCAGAGAGATGCAGTTGAAGGGGACGTTGGAGATTCCAAGCCAGAGAAGGATTCAAAGCACCATCACTGGCTTGAAGATGAAAGGGGTCACGTGTAAGGAAATGGGGACCACAGTCCCACAATCTCAAGGCAATGGAATTCTGCCAACAACCCGAATGGTCTGGAAGCAGAGTCTTCCTCAGAGACTCCAGAGAAAAGCCAAGGACCCAACGGAGCCACCCTGTGCCAGGACGTCTGGCCTCTGTGAGATAGGAAATGGACGTTGACTTGGGTCACCAGGTGTGTGTTCACTTGTGACAGCAGCAAGGAAAAATGAATGCAGCTCGAATCCATCTATGTTTCTCCCCCTCCCTGACCCCTAACCTCGTCAGAGACGTCACCGTCTCTCTCTCCTGGGCCACTGAAGTGGGCTGTTCACTTTTCTCTCTAGAGTCCTTCTGGCCAATCTTCCCTGAGCTCCTCACCCTGCAGCCCCAGTGATATTTTTTATAAAAACAGAAACCTGATCATGTGATTCCTGCCCCAAACCTCACACACACTTACCCCTTCTAGGATATTTTAAAACCCTTCAGCATCTTCCTGAGGCACTTAGACAACACGACACTGTTTATGGCCTGGCCCCCACCGACCCCCAGCTCCATCCTGACCACCTCGCTCCCCCGGTCTGCTGTTCTCTCCCTGACCTGGCCTGTCCCCTCTCCTCTGTCCCCTCCCGTCACAGGCCTCACACACGCTCTGGCCTCTGCTTGGAGCCTTGTCTCCCTCTGCCCTTCGCCCGGCCGATGTCCACTCGGTCTGTCACTCTCAATTTAAATGTTGCGTCCTCACCGTGGACTCAGCCTGCTTGCTCTCTTAGATGCCTTGTGCCCCTGTACGTTTTCCCTCATGGGACTTTTCTGCGTTTGTGACTATACCTTTCATTCTGTCCTTATTGGATTGTGCTCTCTGCTGGGAAGTCAGTCCAATAACATGTCACAGGGCTTTTCCAATTGAAATAATATATTTAAAACACTTACCACAAGTCTAAAAACAATAATGTGCATTCAAATAGCAAATACTATCACATATATATATATATATAAAATATTATTAAGTACAGTCATTAGGATACCCAGCCAGAACCACAGAGGAGAAACCCCCAAATCCAGCCTGGTAGGAAGAACCTGCAAAGAAAGAACTCCTAGCAGGGTTTTAAATGACAAGCAGGATTTAACCAGGTGACAGAGTGGTGGGAGAGGGAAAAGTGTTCCAGGGAAAGGGGGAAACATGAGCAAAACTGTGGAGATGAGGCACAGTGTGGTGAATGCGGGGAACTCTGCCGCTGGCATCAGCAGCTACACAAATCCCATAATGGACATGCTTTGTCAAAGCAGGTGTCCCAATGCCTGCCTGGTGTATAATTTGGCACGTGTGCATGCCCAGCCAATGAACTGAATATTGCCACAAAGAATTCCTGGTGCCCTTCTTCCAATTTGGCATCCTCTGCAAGTACACCAGAGAGACCCATCTAAGGCTGGCATGGAAATGTGGAGGCAATATGAATGACAGGGGCTTCAACTCTTCAAGATTAGGTTGTGATTTTCTTTTTCTCCAACTGTTCACCAAATATTTCTTGCACTCATCTCTGGACCATGCTCTGTGGAGAACGCAAAAGAAATCTATGACTTGATTCCTGCTATCAGGATGATAATTCACATAATTAAAGGGGCAGACAGTATAAATATGTATCAAAATAAAGAGCAATTCAGGATAGCACATGTAGAAGATATGAGTTACCTTTCCAACAGTCATTCCCTCCTTCCTTCTTGCTAATAGATCCCTAAGTTTGCTCAGGTATGACACAGATCACAACATGCTCTGGGAACGTCGGTTCCCGGGAACGTAGGAGTAGGTTCCCAGCTCCAGGGAAGGACTTGTGACTGGACTAAGTTAATCACAGATGTTTCATTTCTCTAGGGTTAGGCATGTGAGCCTCTTCTGGACAGTGAGACATCAAGGAGAGTCTCTTGGGGTACAGGGGTTTTCTTCTGTGCCCCTTTTTTTCTGTGCAAGATGCTGTATGTATAACTGTGGCACTTGGAGCCATTTTGCAACTATTAGGCAATAAGCCCAAGGACACAGCCAACACATAGAGGGTGGCAGAGAGGAGACGGAATGTGAGACTGGGTTCTTGATGCTATGTTAATCCTCAGCAATAAACCTGGTATCATCCATATCGAGAATTCTTGTGATGTGAGATAATTACATTTCTTCATTGTCAAAGCCATTGTTGACCTTGGAGTAGGACACATCCTAATTGGCACAGGACATGTGAGAGACACAGTGCAAACAGTGTGGAGTTTGCAGTCCTAGAAGTTAAAGACGGGGGTTCAAATTCTGGCTCCGTCACTCAGCCTCTGTGGGCCCTGAGAGTTGGTGTTAGGCACTGTGCTGGATGCACTGAGGGTACATAAAGACGAGGGAGCTATTCCCAAAGCTCTCACAATCCAATAAAGATAGACATGCTTTTCAAGGTACTATCTAAATTATAAGGGTGAATGGAATATAGAATTAGAAAAGAAGGCCTGATATTTAACAAGTATGTACCAGTATGGTCCAACTGGATGTTTTTCCCAATGTCAGTCCTGGGAGGTAAATGCCCACAATGCACCAGCTTTTCCATATTCTAAAATTATAGCTGTGAGACATCAGGCTCTGGAAGCATGAAATGGAAAAAGTAGACCATTTGAGCTGCATCTTGAATAATGAGAAGAACTAATAGAGAACAAGCGCAAGACCGTATCAGTTAAAGAAATAGCAAAAACAAAGGTGATTCACACCTTCATGCTGAGGTGTGAACGTGCATAGTATGTTCAGTCTGGTAGCTATTCATTAACTCATGTGATTTGATATGAAAAAATTAAATTTACAAAGCATAATCTTTGGAAGAGACTCAGGTTTTCAGAAGATGTCATTTATTTGAAAAATATCAACGCAAGACTCCTTCAAACATGTTGTGCTAGTAAAATTATGTGTTTGTTTACAGATAATGACATAATTGTCAGAGTGTTAGGGGAGTAAAGATGTGGACAACTAGCATGTTATAGTCGGAACCTAAAAAGTAATCAGTATCAAGTAACAGGTTTCTGGAATTCTAACAGCAATCAGTGGTAAAGGAAAATTCAACTCACATATAATATTTAAAAAGTTTTTTACATTGATGCATAATAATTGTACATATTTATGGGGTATATAGTGATGTTTGGTTACATATAATCAGATCAGGGTAACTAGCATGTCCATCATCTCAAATACTTATCATTTCTTTGTGTTGGGAACATTCAATAATCTTCTATTTATAGCTATTTAAAACTATGTAATATTTTATTGTTAACTATAGTCATCCTACCATGGTATAGATCACTAGAACTTCTTCCTCCCATCTAGCTGTAAATCTCTCCCTATCCTCCCTTCCCCCCTTACCCTTCTAAGCCTCTAGTAGCTTCTATTATACTTTTTACTTCTATGAGATCAACTTAGTTTAGCTTCCATATATGAGTGAGAAGATGCAGTGTCTAACTTTCTGTTTCTGGTTTATTTCACTTAACATAATGAACTCATTCTATGTTGCTGCAAATGACAGGATTTCATTCTTTTTTACGGATATATAGTAGTCCATGGTGTGTGTGTGTGTGTGTGTGTGTGTGTGTATACATATCCATTCATCTGTTGTTGGACACCTATGTTGATTCCATATCGTGACTTCTGTGAACAGTGCTGCAATGAACATGGGGATGCAGATGTCACATATACTTTTTTAATTATTATTTTTAATTGAAAATAATATTTTAGACTTACAACAGAATTGTAAAATATACTATAAAGAGTTCTCATATATTCTTCACCCAGCTTCTCCTAATGTTACCTTCTTAAACATTTATATTAATAAAATCCACAAAATTAACCTTAGTTAATACTATTAACTATTAGCAATACTATTAACTAAAGCACAGAATGTATAATAATATTTGGATTTCAACAGTTTTCCCACAAATGTTCTTTGATCTGTTCAGGGGTCCTACGCTGCATTTAATTATCA
>CM052444.1:1403513-1475073 GCA_028533085.1 Varecia variegata
GTGTTCCAGGTGACTCTGTTGAGTGATGAGGGTGGAGAAGTGACAGGGTTAGGTGGGTTCCTCCAAGCAGCCTTCCTAGAATGACTTTTGAGCTGGCTTGTGAACGGCTGAAGGTTCGCTTAGCGTCACCGCAGAGCTAGTTCCACAGTCAGGGAGCAGGCAGGAAGTGAAGCACCTTGAAAGGTCCACTGTCAGATATCTGGGACTGTGGGCGTTGATGAACATGGACCTAGTGGAGGGAGGAAATGGAGGTTGCTGGCCGCCTGTTCCTGCTGGCCCAGGGAAGTGACGAGCAAACAGAAAACAAATAATTGAAATGGACACAAATCAATTAGATGATGACAAATAAAAATTTTAATAGCCCCGGATGAAGTGTTATTAAAAATGACTTGTCTGAGCCCGATGCCTTTCGATTTACATTTAAATGTAATTAACGCTGAATGGCACTTACTGCTGTTCCCATTCTGCCAGCTGATGGTGTGCGTTAGAGCGCTGTGGAGACGCAGGGAAGCATTATCTCTGGAAAATATTCCATCCCTATTTCCATTCGTTTGTGGTTTCACTCCCTTCGTTACGCTGCATTAGGAGAAGGAGCAGCGTGGCTTCCTGGCACCCCGGCTCCTGCGGCTCATTGCCCAGCCGACATCACCACCAGCTGGAGACAGGGCCACCATCTCCACAGCAGCCGGTTCCACACCGGGAGCACGCGCTTCGGCTCACGCAGCCTTCGTTCCCCTCATTATTTATTACTAAAAAAGACTGGACGTGGAAAAATAGGCTGTTGATTTCCTAAGACTTTGGGACAAGTTGCTCCTTCTCTTTCCCTGGAGAGATGGCTGTGAAGTAAGGAAAAGACACGTCTTTGGCGTGAGATGGACCTGGTCCCCCGAACGCCGTTTCTACCCTTCCCTTCTGTTTTCTGCCGCAGACTCTGCATCACAAAAGTGGGGACAGCAATGGGGACTACCTTACAGAACTGTTTGCAAAGATTAAATAATTAAAGGACACTTACTGAGCAATTATTATGCTCCTGGTGCTTTCTGTGCATGATTGTATTTTATCTACGAGGTAGAAGCTCTCATTCCAGGTTTTGATTACCTGTTGTTGTGTAATAATCCACTCCATAATTTGGTGGCTTAAAATTACAACCATTTTATTCTCTCTGATAGTTCTGTGAGTTTATGGGGCTCAGCTGGGGTTCTTCGGGTCTTGTTTGGGGTGTCCCGTGTGGCACAGTCAGATGGAGTTAGGACTGGAATCACCCAGGCTCACCTGGGATGCTAGAATGGGTGGACCACTCTCCTCACGTGGTCTCAGGGCCTCGCCTGTCCACACGACCTCCTCACATGGTCTTTCCAGAGGGACAGACTTCTTACATGGCAGCTAGGGACTCCCGAAAGCACAAGAGCAGCATCTACCAAGCCTTTTCATACCTGGGTTCTGAATTCCCAGATCACTTTCAGTTGCTCTCTATTTATTCAGTCATGTCACAGGCTGGCAGAGATGGAAAGTGGGAAGGGACGACACCAGGGCATGGATATCAGGGGCATGTCCTCCTGGATGCCAGCTTTGGAGCCTGGCCACCACGTTTCCACTTTACTTATGAGAAAACTGAGACTCAGAGAGTTAAGTAACTTTCCCAAAGTCATAGAACTAATAAGTAAAACCAAGATTCAAACCAAGACATCCTGAGTATCAGCTTATAACTCTGTACTAACTCTTGAGTCATGAAAAATTCCTAAAATAGTGCCTGTCACATAGAGAGTACTCATGGAATCTCATTTTATTTCCTTTCCTCTCTTTCTCCACATTATTTCATAAGGGTGATGTTAGTTACTCAACTATTTATCAAGTGTCCATTATATACCAAGCAATGTGCTATAGGTACTGGAGATACTATAGCAAGCAAGACAAATCTACTATCTGTCCCTGTGAAGTTTTCAGTATTTGATATTTATGCAATTAGCAACTATCAGGAGCTTGAGAAAGACTCCTCCAAATGAGGGCTGGGGTTCAGGAGGCTTTTGGGATCTGGCCACTGGCCTCATAGTGACTTTGCTTTTAGCAGAGTGATGGAGAGGAGAACAGGATGGGAGGACGCAGACCTGCCATCCCTGCCTCTTGGCCGGATGGTTGCAGCCCAGGCTCTGGGGAGGTCATCTGAGTCTGATGTGCAGATCAGGGCAAGCTAGTTAGTATTCCCTAGACCACTAGGAAAGGAGGCTTTCCAAGGCCCCCAGTGGATGCCTGAAACCACAGACAGTACCAAATACTATATACTCTATGTTTCTTCCTACAGAGTAACAGGTAGACAATGTATACAGCCAGGATACACTGGACAAAGGATGGTTCACATCCCAGGGGGGATGGAGTGGGATGGCATGAGATTTCATCATGCTACTCAAAACAGTGTGCAATTTAAAACTCATGAATATTTTATTTCTGGAATTTTCCATTTAATATTTTTAGACTGTGGTTGATCTCAGGCAACTGAAACTGTGGAAAGTATAAACATGGATAAGGAGAGACTACCGTGTCTTCTATATTCTAGGCACTCTGCTAGGGGCTTTATATGCTTTCTATACTTTGTTTACTTAATCCACCCCAAAACTCCACACGGGTATTATTATTATCATCATTTTACAGATAATGGTCATATAATTCTCTTATGCCCCCGTGATAATGAGCTCGTTTTTCAGCTACAGAGAAACTGCCAGATGTTGTTCCCCCTACTTCCCCCCCAGCTGGTACCCTTGTCTCACCCAAATGTTTGAGACTCTTCCACGGTGCCCATCCTAACTGTGCACCTCTGCTCCCTACAGCCGATGTACTTTTTTGTGACTCTTCTCTTTTGCTTGACGTCCTTATCTCCTCTTACAGACAGGGCTGTGAGTGGCAAAAGGATCTTGCAAATGACTGGACAGTGGTTTCTGGACTGGGCAGATGATTAGAATTATCTGGGGGGACTTTTTAGAAGTACAGATTCCCAAACACCACCCAAGATCTCCTGGTCAGATTCTCCAATCGTGAGAGCCGGGTCTTGGTGCAGGTGAAGGCTCCTGCGGGTCATTCTGGTACCAGTCTGGCTTTAGGGAACTGCTGGGAGAGCTCAGGCCAGATCTCCCTCAGTACCGGGCAAGTTTACACAGAGAAGCAGTCAGAGAAGTTGAAGGAAGTTGAGGAAGTGGAGAAGACTCACCTGAGGAAGTTGAACTCCACCTGGTTTTTAAGGACGAATGAAATGCAGATAAATGATGATGACTGCAAGCAGATTTCAGATAGCGTAGGGAGTGGGTAAAGGATAAGAGGCAGGAACATACATGGCAGATTAGGGAACATTGGGAATGTTAGTCAAGGAGTAATAGCAGCTCCTGATGCTGCCCTCCATGCAGGGCACATTTTGTTAGAGTGACAGCTGCTCTTCATCTCTTCATTCATTCTGCACCAGCATCGTTTAGGAAAGAAATTAAGCCTGTGTTGTCCAGGACCCGTCCTTTCCTCCTTAGGAGCCAGCTGTCTGGGGACACACAGGTGCCGCTCTGGTCCTCCGTGCCGTAGGTCTCAGGGGCAGGTTCTGCTCCTGCGTGTTGGAGGAGGCTGGCCCCCATCCCACGCTGCCTGAGGCTGGATGGGCAGATGTGCCTAAACTTGGGGCTTCAGTGTTAATGACTCCACTAGCCTGAAATCATATTCTACGTTCTTCAGTCTTAGTGTCTTAGTTCAAGTTGCTAGAACAAAGTACCATAGACTGGATGGCTTGTAAACAAAAGGCATTTATTTTTTGTAGTCCTGGAGGCTGGAAGTCTGAGATCAGCATCCTAATGTAGCTGGATTCTGCTAAGGACCCTCTACCAGGTAGAAGAATGCTGACATCTCTTTGTATCCTCATGTGGGGGAAAGAGGGGGAGCTCTCTGGGGTTCCTTTTGTGAGGGCACTAATCCCATTCATGAGGCTCCACCCTCATGCCCTTGTCACCTCCCAAAGGCCCCGCCTCCTAACACCATCTCACTGGGGGTCAGGATTCCAATATATGAATTTGGGGGAGGGACAAACACATTCACTCCATTGCAATTACCCGTTAGAAAATAAAGGTAATATGTTCATCTCCTTTCTGCCTCACTTATTTATCTTATTTCTCAATTGGCTGAGGACTCAACCAGGAATGAGTAGTACTATTTATTAGGTGCCTCAATCCCCCAATAGGAGAACAGAGTTGGGAAAGAAAGGTCAGAGCTCGGAGCACCTGGAATGTCAGACTTTATACCAATGGTTTGTAAACTTCTTGGGCTCATAAATTTTTTTTTCTTTTTTATTTCAGCATATTATGGGGGGTACAAATGTCTAGGTTGCGTATATTGCCCTTGTCCCACCGAGTCAGAGCTTCAAGCATGTCCATCCCCCAGATGGTACACATTGCACCCATTAGGTGTGAATATACCCATCCCCTCCTCCGTCTCCCATCTGCCCGACACCTGATGAATATTGCTACTATATGTGCACTTAGGTGTGGACCAGTTAATACCAATTTGCTGGTGAGTACATGTGGTGCTTATTTTTCCATTCTTGGGATACTTCACTTAGAATGGATTCCAGCTCTATCCAGGAAAATACAAGAGGTGCTAGATCACCATTGTTTTTTGTGGCTGAACAGAACTCCCATTTTTTGAGACTCTGATAAAAGTCATGAAGATTCTTCCCAGTTAAAAGTATATTATTAAAATTATCAGAGGATTCTTCTAAAGAACACAGATTCTCAAATCCCACCCAAGATCTGATCCAGATTTTGGCGCGAGCAAACTCTCCCGCAGATCATTCTGACGTTTTCTCAGAGTTACGTTCTACGTCAGGGCATTCACAGGTTTCCTGACACCTGTCCATGGGCCACTCTCTCCCAGCATTAGGAGCCTAGCTTTAGGCAGCAGAGGTGACTGTGTCCTGGGCATGACAACAGAGACACGCAGTCCCAGTGACGTGGTGCTGACATTGATGTGGGCATTTTGTTTCAATGTCTAAACAGACTCCACAAGGAATTAAAAACCAAACGATCACACTGGTCAGCCTTCCTGAATTTTCTTGGTGGAATCCGTGGCGGATTTTTGCAGGCCCTTGGGACTCTGACGGAAAGAGGCTGACAGTCCCTTACCTGAGAACACTGGGAAACACAGGATGCTGTTGTTGGGGGGTCCTGTCCTCATCGACAGCGTCTCCTGGACGCGGTCTTCACATTCTGTCGATGCGTTAAGAGATATGCGAGTAACGTTATCCTTGGCTTTTCTTGTCAGTATTTCTTCTGCCCTTGCATTCCTCCCCCAGCCCCCAGATCCCCCGAATTGCAGCTGCTACCCCTTCTTCAACCTAAAGCATATAATGCCAGCAATTTTGGAAATGGAAACGGGCTAGTCTGCCTGGAAATCTCCAGAGCATTGTAGGCTAATACATTAAAATTAAAGAGAAACAGGAGCCATCACTACAAACTGCAACATTATTGTACAAGCCAAGATCGTCCTAATTATAAACTAGCATTTTTATAGATGTCACAGGGGCTGTTTTAGTGCTGCTTTGCTGATGCTAAAAAGATAGTGTGGAAATGTGATCAGGGATCCTCACACTACTGTCTAACTGGAGGAAAAAAAGTTAATTAGGCTGTTTTTGGCATATTAGGGAAGACAGGCTTATTAGACACATTTACAAGGTAATGATATGCCTATACTCTGCTATCAAAAAATGCATTTAAATAAACTGATTTACAGTTCAGCCATTTTCATCTCTTTAACCAGTACATTCACAATTATATCACCCACATTTAATTGGCACGGAAGCTGGGCGTTTCTGGGACCCATTCTGCCAGGTGCTAATGGCATGGCATTCTCTGCTCAGCCTGCCTTTCCCAACCTGTCTTGGAAGACAGGGAGCCCACACTGCGCTTGTTGTCCACTTTCTAAGACGAGCAGCCTTGATTTCACTGAAGACCGTTGAACCAGCACTGAGGGACTTCAGAGCAGTCACTCATGAAGGACGCAGATGGGGACGTGGGCACGGGTAGAGACGGTGGGGACAGGCGGGAGGCAGCAGCTGAATGGCCTGGGTAGGTAGGGCCACACTCCCCACCTGAGCTTCCCAGGACGGGCAGCGAGCGTGGAAGGAAAGGGGCATTCCCTCCCCTGCCCAGAAACCAAGTGCATCCCATGGGGTCTGCATCAGACTTTTGAGGGCAGGACAAAACCCTTCTGCCTTGGAGCCCACTTTGAACCCCACTCTTAGTGATCCTTCTAACAGACACAGCCGTCTGAGCCTGTCCCCACTGGACAGCCAGCTCTGCCACAACGGGTCATGACAGCTCCCCAAACCCTCGTTTCCACATTTGTAAGATGGGGCTTAGAAATACTTCTTTTTTCAAGGTGTTTTTGAGCATATTAACTGAGCTATTGCATGTAAAGTATCTTGCAAAGTGCCTGGCCTGTGGTACGTGCTTAATCAATGTTATCCCTTATCGTTACCATTAGTATTGTTGTCACTATCACTGCACATTTGTGCCCCAAAGCCTTTGATGAGTCCCTATTTCCTACTGGAGAAAATCTGAATGACTCAACATGGTTCTCACGTGCTTCAGATTGAGGTCTGGACTTCCCTTTGCAGCCTCCTCGCCAGCCCTTCCCCCACAAAGCCACGCTCAGCCCCCCGGCACGGCCGGCCTTCTCCAAGCCTCCCTCTGTCCTTGGCACATGCAGTTCTCTCTGCCTGCAGGGTCCTGCCCTGCTGAGCGGCTGCCCTCCCTCCTGGTCCTACAGAAGGGATCCGCCTCCTCCCTAGGAGCACTGCTCAAGCCACACCCTGGACTACTGCTTTCCACACCTGTCCTTCCAGGTGAATAATGGCTCCGGCCTAGACCCTATCACACATACTTCTTCTGGGTGTCATCTACTGCACAATGTGGGAGCTATTTCTTTACCAGGATGTCTCCCCACCAGTATGCTCTTCAAGGACAGTAACCAGGACTATTTCCTATTTTTTACCCAGTGCCCAACATAGTGCTAGACACAACCAGGCACCCAGTGAATGTTTATTGACTCCAATGGAATCAAGTTAGATTTGAACCAGAGTTCTGACCGGATTATTTCTAAGGTACCTTCTAAATCTAAGATTCCATTAAGCTCATAATTTTATGAAATACTGGATTTAATTCCGTTTTCTGAGCTTCAGGTTCCTTGTCTATAAAATGTGAATCATAATTCCTAACTCACAGGGCTATTGGGAGATGTAAATGGGTCCATTCACGTGAAAAGACATTGTAAAGTTCAACTGGCATACAAATGGTAAGTACTACTGTTTACTTTCTCACCCTCGTGTGTCTTCTGGGAGAAGACAGGATAATAGCAAAGTACATTGTACCTGTTGTTAATGTTTTTCCATCCCAATGCCCCTGGGTAAAGGTAAGTGTCACTCCTTCCCCCAGGGAAAGGGGATATTTCCTGGTACCCATTTCAACAGGATAAAATGGGAATGTTTGGAGTAAGTCGCCAGACACTAAGGCCTTCACCTTCAGATTCCAGCCTCAGGTCTCATAACAGAAGGACTCAGGAAATGCCTTTTCTCCTCCCCTGTCCCTAACCCCGTCCATAACAGCAAAGCCCAGTTCATCGACTCATGATGACCATCATCATCAAAGCCATCATCTGAGTTTAATGCCGGAGAATGACTTTGCATGCCAGGGACTGGCAATGTTACGGACAATTATTTCTTTCCAATTATACTACCTCACCGCCAAGGAAAATGTCACTTTTGTAGGATCATAAATGTGGCTCGTTGGGAGAGTGGATACACTGAGGTCTGCCGTTTAATTTGATAACAGCTCATCCTCAGCAATTCTTTGAGATAAAGTCACTCAAGAGTAATTTCTTCCGAGTACTTTCCCAAGTGTTTCCTGAATCGCTATGTTCCAAAATGACATCGATTTGTCTGAAGCATCTTTTGAAGAAAAAGGATTAATTCACCAAGTGGGAAGATCGTACGTGTAAAACTGCTCTTCAGCACCCACAGGTGCAGCTGGGCGGCACCCCCTGGCAGCATTGCGCTTCTGCCCCAGATGAGCTCAGGAAAGAGACACCCAAGTGTGGGAGGAGAAAGGGGAGGACAACTCTTCCTTCCCTCCAGGTAACTGTGCAGTCACAACAAAGGCTTGGCCGGATATCTGCCCTCCTATGGGAGCACAGCTCTGAAATAGGGTTGGAAGCCCTACGGAGAATGAGATGTTGCATCCAAGAACTTATAGTCATCTTTACTTACAAGGCACACCTGCGTGTCCACACACCTGCGTGTCCACACACCTGCATGTCCACACACCTGCGTGTCCACACACCTGCATGTCTACCATGTCATTTCTGAGATTACAATGATAAACAAATTCATGAATATTCCTATGTGCATTTGTTTGGATATACATGTAATGCATTCATACCTACCTAGAATCATGTTCAAATCAGAAGAGATAAGACTGTGAGACATTGGAGGATAGTGACTCTTTTTCATCTTCCTGCCTCAGGATCAGAAAGGCTTGAGTGCAAACCCAGACTCTGACACTTATCACTAGTTGGAAAACCTTCCACATGTCCCTTAATCTCATAAAGTTTGTTTTCTCAACTGCAAAACAGAGATGGAATTAACTCCTTACTGTGCTGGTCGGAGGACAGGATGAAATGACATATAGGAAGCACTCAGTGCGGTGTCTGGTACCTAGCAGGAGCCCCTGTCACGGTGGCTGTCATTGCGGTCACCAGAGGTGATGCTGTGAGAGGTAGCAGGAGTTGCAGTAGTGACTTAGCCTCTAGCACAATGCATGGAACACAGAGGAGGCTCAGTAAATGCTGAACTTATGACTGAGCATAAAAATGGGTAAGTGCACCTGCTATTCCCCTCCACCGTCCAGGAAAGAGTACTAAGGAACGGAATGAGCATGAAAAAAATTCACACAGCAGGTTTCTGGAATTAGGTCATTTGATTCCAAGTCCAGAGCTCTCTCAGCTATCACTGATCACCACCTGCCTCCCCACACTCTCACCCTACCTGACATATGAGTGTGTGTTTGAGACACACCCGCCTGTCTCCAGATAGAGAAGCTAAAATTTTGAAGGAGGTGCCCACCGCAGTAGTACTTAGTATAAAGTCCTCCACAAACTGGCGCCAGTGAAATTAGAGCTGATATAGCCTCATTTGTATCCACGAGAGAACAGCCCGTGGGTAAACTGGTCAGCAAAGCTAAGCTTCATCTTCCAGCTATAAACGTTTTTTGAAGAGGATGTCAGCGTTTTCCGTCCAGAGTAACTGCAACCTTCCAAGTATATAGCAGAGCTAAAGTTCCTCACTTTTGAGAAAAGAAAATGGAGGTGGAGGTATTAGGATTTACCTGGTGTTTTTTAATCAGGAAGTCATACAACTGAACACTGGACCTGAGTCACAGGTCCCAGACCCTACCTTTTAATACTGTGGCTTGTTCTCATGTCGGATGATGTCTCCACCCATAGGAACTCCAGAGTTGCCCACCAGAGCAAGGAACGGGGTGATTTGGGGGACGATTTCCTACCCAAGACAGAGCCAGGGATCTCGAGGCACTGTGCAACAGTGAGGAAATGTCAAAGTTATTAATTTTTATAAAATATGCTAATAAGCTTCCCATTATTTCCTCTCATTATTCAGTGTTGCCTTTCTGCTTCTCTGACACTTAACTGTGACAATGTGACACAAAAATATCAGTGCCTGCAGGCTCCCGGACCCCTAGCTCCTCATCCAACAGCTGGGACATTTGACCCCTGCCAACAGGCTCTGCTTTAGAGTCAGGGCAAATCATTCCTTCCTCTTTGCACATTTTTTTAATACCTAAAACAATAGTAATGAACATGAAAGGGTATAGCACTCAGGAAGCTCTCAGCTTATGCTAATATCCTTCCTCTTCTCTTCCTTAAAACTTCTCAAATTCTCTAAATATGGTTTTATTCTTCTAAAGGTGGAGTGGTATAAAGTTTATCACTTGGGTATCAGAGAAGAGGTTCAAATCTTCAAGGGCACATCTGCAAACCAAGTCCCAGAAACCCCCCAGACAGCCATTCAGTGATTGACAAGAAGCCAGCTGGAGCCACCAGTCCCCACTCGGTGGCCTGTGGCAGCCATTTTTAGTTGACCACAGCACTCCTCCTTTTTTCCATACTCCTTCCTTTTGGGTAAGGTTCAGCTCAGACCACTATCCTCAGAATATTCTAGACAGCCACTAGCAATCACTGGGAGCTAACACATGCAATGAAAGCCATTGGCCGTCCCTGCCTAGGTTCATCAAGACAGATACTCAAACAAACCCTAGCGGATGGATAGCAGTTCTCAGTTGAACCTATTTTACAATTTTTATCTGGATAGTTTGGTCTTTAACAGGTTTAAGTGAATCACATGTGCCCAGGCTCAACCTTCGGAGGTCAGAAAATGTTCGTGGGACCCTGGACTCCCCACCCAAGTCCCCACAGGGGCAGTGCCTTAGAGAGAGTCACGAGCCCACACCCAGCAGCGGCTGGTCCACACACCACTGCAGTGGAAGGGAGGAGATGCTTTGCAAACCAACGTGAGGGATCACAGAGCTCAGAGGGACAAGCAGGATGTCAGATCGCAATCTACAGGGATGGGCAAAATGTGGGCAAGGGTGAGGGGTCAAAGGTCAAGAAGTTGCACTCTGCCAGCACCGCTGTGGGCACCTGCCTGCGGGGCCCAGGCTGCCTCTTCATAGCTCAGGCTGATGCCAGGGAGATACTTACTTTATATTATTTAACCCAAAACATTTCCTCTGCTAGTCTCTTCAATCATATAATCCTAGAAAATTGGTTAAAGAATCCAGAGACCCATATTTAAATTCTAATTCTTTCACTTATTTATGGGCAATGTGACCTTATATGAGCTTCCCAAATTTATGAGCCTAGACACCATGTTTATATCTTGAAGATCCAGCGGATTCGATTCCAGACCACCACAATAAAGCAAATACCACACTAAAGTAAGTCACACAAGTTTTTTGTTTCCTAGTGCATATAAAAGCTGTGTTTACACCATACTGTAGTCTCTTATATGTGTAATAGAATTATGTATAAAAAACCTGTACATACCTTAATTTAAAAATGCTTTATTGCTAAAAAAGTTATAACGATCATCTGAGCCTTCGGCGAGTCATAATCTTTTTGCTGATGGAGGATCTTGCCTCAGGGTTGATGGCTACGGACCCGGGGTGGTGGCTGCTGAAGACTGGAGTGGCTGTGGCATTTTCTTAAAATAAGACAGCAGCAAGGTTTGCCATATCAACAGACTCTTCCTTTCACAAAAGATTTCTCTGTAGCATACGATGCTGTTTAGTGGCATTTTATCCACAGTAGAACTTCTTTTAAAATCGCAGTCAGTCCTCTCAGACCCTGCCACTGCTTTGTCAACTAAGTTCATGGACTATTCTAAATCCTTTGTCACTTTAACAATGTTCACAGCATCTGCAACAAGTGTAGATTCCATCTCAAAAACCACTTTCTTTGCTCATCCATAAAGAACAACCCCTCCTCTGTTAAGGTTTTATCATGAGATTGCAGCAATTCAGTCACATCTTCAGGCTCCACTTCTAATTCTAGTCCAGTTCTCTTCGATTTTCACACATCTAAAGTGATTTTTCTCCACGGAAGTCTTGAACCCCTGAAAGTCATCTATGAGAGTTAGAACCAACTTCTTTTAACCTCCTGTTAATGTTGATATTTTGACCTCCTCCCACGAATCACAAATGTTCTTGATGTCATCTAGAATGATGAATCTTCTCCAGCAGGTCTTCAGTTTACTTTGCCCAGATCCATAAGAGGAGTCCCCATCATGACAGCTAGAGCCTATGAAATGTATTTCTTGTGCCAACAGAATTGCTCGACACAGGGTTGCCACAAAACCTTGATTTGTTAAAGACACAATGTCTGTGAAGCACAATAAAGTGATGCAAAATAAAACAAGATACGCCTGTATAGCAATAGGCAGATAAGTTGATCTCTAAAATCATTTGTCTTTGACGTTCTATTATTCAGAAATGTAAAGAGGGGGCAGGACAGAAACTTGGCTCTGGATGCCAGAAAGCAGATATGAATGCCTGGCTTTACACTTGCTAATTTGGGGCTAAAAATGATAATCTTATCATCCTTATCCTTATCTCTTTTCTGATCATTTCATAAAACCATTTTAAAGTCAACCAAATTTGATAGTTAATAGGGATCCAATTCCTGGACTATTTTATACTTTATGCAGTAAATCATGTAATATTTAATAATAGACAAAAATTATCAAGCTTTTACTATGTGCCAGGTACTATGTTAGGTATTTATAACACATTTTTTAATTTGTTTAATCTTCCCAACAAAGCTATTAGGTACTTATTTATTTATTTACTTTCAGAGACAGTGTCTCACTCTGTCACCCAGGCTGGCGTGCAGTGGCCTCATCACAGCTTGACATGACCTTGAATTCCTGGGCTCAAGCGATCCTCCTGCCTCAGCCTCTTGACTAGCTGGAACTACAGGCTGAGCCACCATGCCCAGATAATTTTTTTTTTTAAAGACGAGGTGTCACTATGTTGTCCAGGCTGGTCTCAAGCTCTTAGCTTCAAGCAATCCTCCCTCCTCAGCTTCTCAAAGTTTTGGGATTACAGTTAATAAATATTTAGAGCCAGATTTTGATCTTGAGCAGTCTGAGTTCTAGTAACTGAGGAAATGTGGGTAGTATAATGTTCTTGATTTTTAAAAGTCCATAAGATAGTATTGTAATAAACAATATATAGTTTATACATATGTTTATATGTAGCATTTTCCATAAAATACCCTGTAACAAAAATAACTGTGCTCAGAGGGCCTGTGGAAAGGAACGTCATCACTAGCAGTCCGCTGAGTGGCTCTGTCATGCCTTCAGCAGTGTGGCAAACACATGAAGGTCACGGCAGCTTGAAGGTCATGAGCTCTGCCTCGCCAATACCAGGGCCACTCCAGGATTTACCCCAAGGGCTGGTGCACTGGGGTGCACAGGGCACATCCGATCCTCCCTCAAGAGTCACAGCAATCATCTCATGGGGTCATAAGCAGGAGGATGAATTTGTGCAGGCACACACAGACGCAGATCAGACAAGCACGGTAGATGGCAGGGGGAGAGAGAGCGAGACCTTCTGATTGCTCCACAGCTGTCCACGTTCTGTCTGCACTCCCTAAATGCTCATTCTCTCTCCAACCTACTCCAATGTGACTCTCGTCCTCCATTACTCCACTGGAACCTGACTTCTTGTCAAGGTCACCAGTGACCTAGGTCTTCGATACTCAAAGTGTGCTCCGAGGACCAGAAGCTTCAGCATCATCTGGCAGCTTGTTAGAAATGAAGAGAAATGCAGAGTCTCTGGCCCAACTGCAGAATATGATTTTAATAAGGTGATCTCTATGCTCATTAAAGATTGAGAAACATTGATTTAGGTCTTCTCAAAGCAAATGAGCAATTTTCCACTCTCACTGCTCTTAGCCACACTTTGCATGGTTGACCACTTCCACATTCTTGAAATATTTTTGGCTGCTGCTTTGGTGAAGCCACTTAAAACCTCCCTGAACCTCAGCAGATTCATCTGGAAAGTGAGGTCAAATGTCACGATATTATCAGGGAGATAATATTAGCTAATGCTTCATGTCTTACATTTAAGTCTTCAATCCATCTTGAGTTAATTTTTGCATATGGTGACAGATAGTTTCATTCTTCTGCATTTAGTGATCCAATATTCCTAGCACCATTTATTGAATAGGGTATCCTTTCCTCAATGTATGTTTTATCAATTTTGTTGATGATCAATTGGCTCTAGGTATGTGGCTTTATTTCTGGGTTGTCTATTCTGTTCCATTGATCTATATGTCTATTTTTATACCAGTACCATGATGTTTTGATTACTATAGCCTCGTAGTATAATTTAAAGTCAGGTTATGTGATGCCTCCAGTTTTGTTCTTTTTGCTTAGAATTGCTTTGGGTATTCAGGCTCTTTTTTGTCTCATATGAAATGTAGGATTTTTTTCTAATTCTATAAAATATGACATTGGTATTTTGCTAGGAATTGCATTGAATCTGTGGATTGCTTTGGGCAGTATGGTCATTTTAATTATATTGAGTCTTCCAATCCATGAGCAGGGGATGTTTTTACATTTGTTTGTGTCACCTACAATTTCTTTCACCAGTGTTTTGTAGTTTTCCTTGTGGAGGTCTTTTATCTCCTTGGTTAAATGTATTCCTAGGTGTTTATTTATTTATTGGTTGCTAATGTAATTGAACTAACTTCTTGATTTGGTTCTCAGCTTGGTCATTGTTGACGAATAGAAATGTTACTGATTTTTTTTTTTTAATTTTTATTTTTTTTTATTTCAGCTTATTATGGGGGTACAAAAGTTCTGCATAGATATATTGCCCATGTCCCTCCCAATCCCCCGAGTCCGAGCCTCAAGCGTGTCCATTCCCCAGACAGTGCACATCGCACTCCTCCTGTAGGTATACACCCATCCCCGCCCCCACCCCCATCCCCCCCTAGAGTTGGAACCCATTCTATTAAGTGAAACATCCCAAGAATGGAAAAATAAGCACCACATGTACTCACCAGAAAATTGGTTTCCCTGATCATCACCTAAGTGCATATTTGGGAATAACACCAATTGTGTATTTGACAGAGGCGGGGGGGGGGGAGTGGGAGGAGGGGGATGGGTGTATACCTATATGATGAGTGCAATGTGCACTGTCTGGGGAATGGGCACGCTTGAAGTTACTGATTTTTTGTGCATTGATTTTGAATCCTGAAACTTTACTGAATTTATTTAGGTTAGTGCAAAAGTAATTGCAATTTCAGACCATGAATTTTAAATCATTATAACTAGGCTTAAACACATCTTTATCATAAAAATAGGAACCATTACAATCAACACATTTTTACCAATGAGAAATAAGTTTGTTTATTCCTGTAGTGTAAAAATCCGTGCTTTGGGATTCGACGAATGCTTGGAAAGCATCTTCTGCATCCTGCTGGTTGTGGAAGCGTTTTCCCTGCAAAAAGTTGTTGAAATGCTTGAAGAAGTGGTAGTCGGTTGGTGAGAGGTCAGTTGAATATGGCAGATAAGGCAAAACTCATAGCCCAATTTGTTCAATTCTTGAGCACTGGTTGTGCTACGTGTGGACCAATGCCGGCTGCAGGTGTTGCAGTTTTCAGTGCATCTCACAGATTTGCTGAGCATCCTTCTCAGATGGAATGGTTTTGCAGGGATTCAGAAAGCTGTAGCAGATCAGACTGGCAGCAGACCACCAAACAGTGACCATGACCCTTTTTTTGATACAAGTTTGGCTTCAGGAAGTGCTTTGGAGCTTCTTCTTGGTCCAACCACTGAGCTGGTTGTGGCCGGCTGTTGTATAAAATCCACTTTTCATTTCACATCACAATCTGATTGAGAAATGATTCATTGTTGTTGTGTACAATAACAACACTTCAAAACGACAATTTCTTTGATTTTCGGTCAGCTCGTGAGGCACCCAATTATTGAGCTTTTTCACCTTTCAAATTTGCTTCAAATGCTGAATGACCAACTGTAGAATGGTCGACTTTGAGTTCTTCTGAGGATCAGCTTCCACACTTGCTCTCAATTGGTTGTTGTTAATTTCTGAAGGCCAGCCACTGCACTCCTCATCTTCAAGGCTCTCGTCTCTTTGCAAAACTTCTTGAACCACCACTGCACCGTATGTTTGTTAGCAATTCCTGGGCCAAATGCGTCGTTGATGTTGTGAGTTGTCTCTGCTGCTTTACAACCCATTTTGAACTCGAATAAGAAAATCACCCGAATTTGCTTTTTGTCTAACATCGTTTCCATAGTCTAAAATACACATAAAATAAACAGCAAGTAATAAGTCATTAGCAAAAAAACAGAAAGCGAGAAATGTGCATTAAAATACTGCATAACAAAACCACATTTAAGAATGTACTCCAATATCAAATGGCAAATTTCAACAATGTTAAAACCACAATTACTTTTCCACGAACCTTAATAGAACAGTGCAAATAGTGCATGTTCAATAAATATTTCTAATTGAAAGAATGACACAGCATGGACAGCTATTCACTTCACCTATGTAAAGGATTGAGATGTACACACACCAGTGTGTCGAGGTTTGTCAAGCTTTTTGATTCTAATTCTTTTTGTTCTGTTTTCATTTTTCTGGTCTAATTATTTACATGCATTTCTTTTAGAGAAGCTTTGTGCCTCCCTGGTGCGATTGCACATACATTCTCTCCCCCAGACGCAGCTGAGCACTGCTTCTCTGCCTTACGTGTGGCACTGCAGTAACTGCACACAGCAACTCTCAGCTTTTATACGTCTCGGAAGGAAAATGAAACTGAGTCCACATCCAAGCTAAAGAGGAAAGTTCAAATGGCTTTGAATTATTTGACAACAAATGTAGGTGCACTGCTTTGGGAAAATGTCAATACAACTGTGTTTTTACAGGCCCGTAACTCAAAACTGTCTGAAGCCTTGTCTCTGTAAACATCCAAGGGGAAGGGGAGATGACTACATGAGAATTTACACATCAGTCTCAGTTCCTATGGGCTACTTCAACAGATGCTAAAATTGGTGGGCAAAAGTTTGCTTTTACCCATTTCTTCCCCTGCCTCCACCCCAAGTAAAAGGAAGGGTCTAGTTTGGATTTGTCTTCTATCTAAAAAAGCAAAGAGAAAGTCCACAAGACTGAGAATTCTTTCCCTGCCGTGCCTATACACTTTAAATTTTTACTCTCTTCCTACACGGTAAGTTTTTACTTAAAACAGTTGTTTATTTTTCTCAGTTGCTTGGGAGTTTACTTTTAGGCTAAAAACAAGACATAAATGATCTGAGTGACAATGTAGCTGCAGGGTAAGCTGGCTGGCTGCTCAGTTTCCATTAATGATAGAACACACGGTAATATCCTAAGTGTGTTCGTGGAGAGGCTTTTCTAACAGGGAGCACAACAGACACCTGAGAAGCATCTTGCACAGCTGTGCTTCAGCATGACGGGTAGGATGAGAGGTGGCCCTTTGGGTCCTCAAGACAAAAATTAGGACAACTCACCTGCTTTTCCAGCAGGCAGTGGTGTGGAGAGTCCTCGCAGGGGCTGTCTGGACAGGTGCGGTACCAGAGCGCTGTCAAACACTGGACAGGCGGTGTTGCAAGCCACAGGTTTTAGAACGAGAGGACTTGGGTTCAAGGCCCAGCTCTAAATTAGGTCTTTGTATTGAGGAATTCACTTTACTTCTTAAGACTCATTCTGTGGGACACGTTGATGGCAACACTTTCTGCTTCACAAGGTTCTTACGAGAGCCAGTGAAAAAATGTATGTTTCAAAAAAGGACTTTATAAATATGCAATACAAAGTCAGTTATCAGTGGCATAACTTGGTTGGTCCAGGCTGCTAAGCTCTTTCACACGGCTTTGTCGCTAGGACTTCGGCGGTGTGTCCTGTGGAACATGCTCGTGAGCTGTTATTGAGTGTCTGCTATGTGCCATGCACTGGGTCAGGTGTTTTACGTGTTATCAAAATTTACCACTATTTTATCAAATCCCTTCATAAACCTCATGAAGATGATATTATATTATTAGCACCATCTAACAGATGAAAGACCACACAATTATAAAATGGTAGTTGGTCACCCAACCCAGGGCCCTGACAGGTCCAACTGTGACACTGACACTCCACCGCATCGTGCTTGGGAACACTGAGCCACCAGGCCATTTGCATCTCTAAAGAACAGGAACTGCAGGTCCAAAATGAATCAGGTTACCCTCTCCCGAACTGTCACTAAAATATGAGAGCGGATTCAGAAAAAGAAGATGATGACTCATAATACTCTGAAAAAAAGAATGGCAGATCCCCTAATGCTGGAATTGGGGAGGAACTGACACTAATAGCAACATCAGCAGATCCAGGTGAAGACACCCTGAGCAGATTTAGGTTTGTGGCATAATCTGACTTCACTTGCACCGGAGGCCACCAAGACAAAGATAAGAAAATGCCTGACTCAAGCTGAAAACTGGACAGCCGTTCCTCTCCTCCCTTGGTGTTTCTCTATTAACTGGGAAGACATCTTCCTCTAATGTTTCTTCTGCTGGCCACAGCCCTAACCACACACACGGGTTGTTCTCATTCAGGCAGGGGCTGCAATCCTGGAAAATAGTTAAATTAGAAATAAGGTAAGGCTCACTGATGGAAGGCACTAGAAAAGCCCTGGTAACCATGTGTGTTATAAATAACAGTTTTTAAAAACTCACATTGATTCTAAACACTAGAAGATAAAATGTCCAAGTGGACATCAGTTGCCAGCTCAGGAGAGCAGAGTGTGCTGGTTGAAACTCCTCTAGAAACAGAAATAAATTAGGAGCCGCACTCATCAGCTGACCCTTCAGTGGTGGATTTGAAAAGAGGATTAAACCACCACGTAAGACTGTGAAAACAATGCCCCACTGCCCATAACAAAAGTGGACAAAGATGTGGCCTTCTTCAAAGATTACTAAGACGAAATAAACCAAAAGGGGACTATGAAAAAAATACTTCAGGCTAAAGGAAAGCAACCAGAAGACCCAGGTTAAGGTCATTTCTTTAAAACTAACGAAACCGTAGCTTACAGAAGAAACTGTCCAGAAACCGACTGGCATCCTTAACGGAGGTCTAGAAGAAATTGCCTCTCCCAAATAGAGGCAGAAAATAGCAAAGATTGAACAGTCTGAGACGGTAGGACAACAGGATTGGGGAAAAGGAACAATGTGAAATGAAAAGAGATGTAAATGAAATAAGAAATGCTTCCAACGGAACTAAAAAAATAATACAAAAATACACAGGGTTAGAATCCTCGTTGTAGGAAGAACCGATGCTACAGAAAACCAAATGAGTGATGGGATGGATATTTTTGAAATGGTCTTTTAGGATGCAGAAACTGAGATTTTTAGAGGTTAAAAAAAAAAAAGGATGAGTAGCCTGGAAGTGGCAGTTGGGAGCATGTAGGATGTCTGTCCCCATCCTGGCTCTGAGGGATGCAGGGTTGGAGGGGGAAAGCAGTCAGCCTCCCCTTGGCAGGGTTACGGGAAATACTGTCCTCAAGGGACAGGCAGATTTCAGTTAAAGCAGCAAATAAAGAGAAAGTTCAGATAGTATATTGAAAATATTGGGGAGTCTGGATTTTCCTCCTTGAGATAATCACTTCATATCATCTCACCAACCCTCCTCCACCCTGCCCTCCCACCCCACTCCAGACGACGTGGCCTCACACTTCATTCGGAAGCACAGAAACCACACACAAGGGCGCTGCCCGCAGCCGTCTTCTCCACCTCTGCTCTCGTGGAGTGGAAAACCCGTCGTCCCCACCCATTAGAGCCATTCCTCTCTGCGTGCACAAGACCCTGCCCCTTCTCCGCTTCTCAGGGACTTCTCCCCGGCTCTCCACTCCCTCGTCACCTGTCTTTCCCTCTCTGTCAGATCATTCCAATCACCAGAAAAACATCCTCGAAGGAGGAATCTGTCATTTTTAAAAACACCCACCCTTGGAACCGTACCTCGCGTTGGCTAATGGCCCATGTATTCTCCCCTCTGCATACTGAGCCTTCTCCAACACGTTGTCAGCACATGCCATTTCTACTTCCTCACTTTCCAGTCACTCTTCACTCCACTGCAGTCTGGTTGCTGTGCCCATCATTCAAGAACACTGCCTTTACTGCCCGCTCTGACCACCCCCGCACCTGCACTGCTTTACCCAGGCCTCATGTCCCTGGAGCCCACCTTGTCCCTACACCGCAGACCAGAAATGCTGGCCGACCACGCCCTCTCTCTGCCCCGGGAGCAGGACTCAACCAATGATTGACGGGGTCCCATCGTGTGGGGTGACCTTCTCAGAGGCACATTTGACACTGGCTTCCAGAGTCATCCCAGTGGATTCAACACCAGTTGTCCACACTGGTAGCTGGTCTGATAACACACCTTTATCATCTGTCTTCAAATCCTCGCCTCATCTCCCCACCTCCCTGCCTTCACCTCTTAGATTAGCAGTTCCTACCTGAATCCTTGTTTCGGAGTTTCTTCTTAAGGAATCCAAACTAAGACAACCTGTAACACATTTCCCTGTCTCACAGCCACCTGCCAACCAGCAGCACGTGGTCCAGATGGTCCCTCCGTCCTTCTGAAAACACTCCCTCCCTTGGCTTTCAGGACACCACGTCCTCCTTCCTGGTGTTCTCTCTGCCTCGCCAGCTGCTCCTCCTCCGCCCCACCTTTCCTAGTGGAGCATCTCAGGCGTTCAATCCATCTCTGGTCCTCATTTCCTACTCTCTCTTGCTACCTCTTCCATTTGACTCAAGTTTATAGCTCCAGTTGGGCCTCTCTTCTGAATCCCAGACTCATTCTAGACATTAATTAAAGGATGAATCTTAATGCTACATTGAGTTTATTTTCCTATTGTTTGGTGCTCATCGGGCATTGTGTAAGGTCTTTAAAGACACTGTCTCATCTGATCCTTACAACAATGATCCCAAGTACTGCACTTTTAGAGGCAGGGAAAGCAAGGTTCGAAGAAGCTAGAGCTCCCTGGGTTTGTGGAGCTTGGTGGGCAACAGCACCAGGATGGGAAGCAAGTTTTCCTGACTCTGAAGCTCACACTCTGAACCACCAGGCCGCCCCGCTTGCTGTATTCCTGCTTCCTTTGTGCAGTGTGTATGGAGCTTTTAGGGAATAATAAACTGTCAAAACTGGAAGAGAATTTAGTGATTATCCAATCCAGCTCTCTCATTTTACAGTTTCCCAAGAAGAGCAAATAATCTTCCTGAGATTTATTTAGATATCTGCTTATATTTATGATGAGTGGTTATTTTTATGCTTTATGTTTGGGGCTGTAAATGGTGCTAAGGTTCTTTTCTTTTTCCCTGAGTTGTATTTTCAGCCCTGGAGGCACTCTCTACATAAATGTTCATGGCACACAACTTCCTAATTCCCCTGAGGCTGGCAGGCCTCCAGAGAGTTCTGAGGGGCCACCGTGTCATTTCTCTTGGAGACTTTCTTGGATGGTGATGATTTTCCAATTGCACAAGCCAATGACTGGAATTTTAACCACAGGAACCCTGTGAACGTGTCTCTGTTAAGTATCTACCCATTTCCATTAAGGCTATTTATTGTGCTGTATCCAGAGCAACTAAACTCGGGACTGTGTCTATGCCAAAGACATGAATACAAACTAAAAACTAAAAAAAAAAAAAAACCAAAAACCCAGCTGTCCAGATGTTCTTTGGCAATGACAAACATCCAGACATTTGGAGACATCTGGATGACGGACTGACTTTTTCCGTTTTCATCTGGAAGAGTATGCAGACACAGCACGATTACCTGCTGGATGATAATAAACAAATCTTTGACAATGTCCACAGGATTGCAAACATCTGGGTGAAAAACTGAAAACTCCAGCTCACCACCCAAATGTTTGGCATCATTTAAACAAAACATGGGACAGCCGGAGATGGGCAAAGTCCAAAAAAGGAGGCCAGAGATCCACAAAGCAAACATTGCCTACATAAATAAAAACTAGTTTGTATCCAATTTAAATGGGAAAATGAGTTAGGAATGGTAATTTTTTTATTATAACCCACACTCTAGATCTCTCTCTTCTACACTGGGGTTTCCAAACCTATTGAAGTCACAGAGTTCTGTGGCCAGGGTCAGATCTGCCTACTTAGCATAGGGACTCTTAGGCATCACTGCAAAATTCCAAAGCCTTCTTTTTGTGTGGTTTCTCAATCTACCCAAAAAGATAAAAAATACATTTGTGGCTTAAGGACTTGACAACAAAGAAAGGTGATGTTTACTTCACTGCCAGGGGTGGGAAGAGGAGGGTGCCTTGGAAACCAAAGCCTTAGCCCTGAGGCATGAGGCATGAGAATGCTGGAAGATAAATGAATCATTTCAGGCTGCTAGTTCAAGGTCACTAAAGCATATGTTGAGTGAGACAATGAAACAAGGGTATATGTCCCCCAAAAGTGAACTTAGTAATATGCTTTAATTGATGAAGGAAAAAGACATCCTACACACGGGCAAATAAAAGTGCTGATGTTGGGGCTGAAAGGGCTACTGTCCTCAGAGGAAAACTATCTTGTTAGTGGCAGGAACGGCCCTTAGCATGCTCATGGCAGCTGCAGGAGCAGCACCAGCTGCAAAGCAGCACCCTGCTGGTGGCAGCAGCATCAGACAGGGTACATGTGGCTCTAAGGACTGGCCCCAGAGATGGGAGATTGGCACCTGTTGGTGGAGGGTCAGAGAACTGAAACACCTGTAGGTACCAATGAACAAAACTACATCAGGCTGGGAATTAAACGTGCTTCTGAGTGTAACCTAAACCCATGATTTTTTTTCCTATTTGCTGCTATGTTCTAAGAAGACAAGGATTTTGAGCCAAAGAAAATTTGAGGCATCTTGACGTTGTTTTTCATCTGGGCTGTGTTAAGGAAAATGTAATAAAAGTTCCACCTCTAAGCTGTTGTTCTTGTGATATTTGCTTTCTGGCCATTTTCCTTGACATTATCTGGGAACAAATGCTTTGCGAGAACATGAGGAGGAGAGTGAAATTCGCAGACCAAAAAAGGAAAAAGATGTTGGACTCAGAAATAACATTCACACAAAAGCGTAGAAAACAACCACCAATAATTGCACAGACAACCCTCGGCTGAACTTCGCTTGCCAAATAGCTCTCGAGTCCCTTGCAAATTTAAAAGCTATTGTCCAAAGCCGAGATGCTTTCCTCGGAAAGTGTCTGTCTCTTGGTCAGCCACCAAAAGAGACAGGAAAAAAAGAATCTATCCCAAAGGCCCCTTGGATTGTGTAAACAGCGAAGGTCTGTATAAATTCACCAGGGCCTCCATTCCATTGTGCTAACAATATTTAAAACCAGATGCTGGCTCTCCCTGCCTCTGTGCTGGAAGAATTACTGTCAACATGCATTGTTTCTGAGAAAAACTTAAGGCAAGGCAGTCTCCAAGTCCTGTAATTAAAATAAGTTAAAAAAAAAAAGCTATACAAAATTCTTGGCATTAACACTTTTATTACAAAGACACCCCTTAGGTTACAAAGAAATAACTTAGAAGAAATTAAAATACCCACAAAAATATGTGTCTTCTAAGTAAGCCCCACTACCTATCTGTGTGACCTTGGGCAAATTACTTCCACACTCCGAGCCTCATATTTCTCATCTGTAAAGTGAAGAGTTTATAATTCCATGATCCATGAGGTCCTACCTGAATTTGAAAAAATATTTCTCTTTGAGTAGAAACCCTAGCCACCACTGGTGTTATTTCCCCTAAGTGCTCCATGCAAGTTCTGTGTTTGGTCATGTAAGAAAAAAAGGTGCATAAAATGGGATGGTGTGGATACAGTATTGATGTTCTTGTTTTAAGAAAATCTAAGCAATAAAACTTTCACTTGGGGAACATAAATAGTAGTGATGTTTTAAATTTAAAAGTATTTCTCACAGAGCCCCTTTAAATGACTCTCTTCCTGCAAAATCCAAACCTCATGTCCTATTTACTAAAGTTTAGTACACACAACTATTGTATATACTAAATTTTAGTTGTGTTAATACACAACTATTGTGTGTGACAAAGTCCTCTACAAGAGCAAGGCATGAAGATTCCCTAAAAATGGAGTAGTACGCAGCAGGTACAATTCCAAGGGACATGGTGGAGACATCTTGTAGTAGATGATTTGCAGGGATCCTCCAAGCTCACATACCTCTTTTCTGAGAACATCATACATAGAGAAGGTGTGAGTCCAGTTGGTCATGCGTGTACTACGTGCTCCTCTCTCCCCACCTGCAGCTAGGGATGGTTTGACCATATGTGGAAGCCTGATTCAAGTCTGATCAGATTCTCTCCCCTGAGAATCTTGAGTTGGGAATGAGAGGCTGGTTATTTGACCCTGATGTATCCAACTGAACTGAGGACCAAGTTGGGAGCCCTTGGGAGACAGAGGTCACGGAGGAGCAAGGCACACAAAGCTGTTTGGGAGAGGAGAGAGGGAGAGAGAGAGACAGAGAGAGAGAGAAGCAAGAAAACCAGAGCACCTGGGAAAGTTCAATTCCTGTGTCTAGACCTCCTGAGACCCTGATGTGCTTCCTGCTCCAGCCACCCTGGATTTCTTCTTTCAGCTTAGGTTTATGTTCATTGTAACTGAAAAAACACTTTTATTCAAAGTAGATCTTCCAATGCCTGGGGCTGCACTTTTACAACACCCCATTTACAATACTGGAAAACTTTTTAAAATATTTAAACAATAAAATGTTTATTCATTCCACAAATACTCATGGATCACCTATGATGTACCAAGTGATAGATAATCAGAATCTATTTGTTCAACTAATACTAGGTTCCGGGAGGTGCAGAAATAAATGAGATACTATTCTTATCCCCAAGAAGTTTACTATACAGTGCTAACTATATGCACTGTTAAGATTATTACCGTGACTTTATGGATTTAGTATTAATAAAAGTTAAATTTCAACAAATTTGGCTTTGACTAAATAAAGACAAATAACTCTTTAAACGCTTGTTCTATTTTTCTGCCAGGTGTGTTTGGTTTCATCCCACTCTGCTGGAGTCAACCCACCTGGGGCGTTTGTGTTCAGCTGTAGCTTTTTCTCCTACCACAATGTGGGGCATGGAGCTGCTGGAGACTTGAACTCAGGACCCTGGTAGGCCCCACTAACACTGCCTTTTTGCAGCCCTCATCTCTTTAGTATAGACTTTAATAGAGGGTACTTTAGTGAGATAAACTAAATGCTAATAGAAAATGTACCTGTACAGAACTTAATTAACATATTTAATTCAATTACTTTTAGGTAATAAGTTTGAATCCTAGTAGTTCTAGTTATATCCCATCCAAACCTTCCATCTACCTCTTGTGATTGGGGAAAAACAAACATTCTTTGGTTCCAGAGCAAAATCTCTATCTCCCCTGCCACTTAAATGTAATCAAAGAGTTCTTCCCACATGTGTTCCCCAAAGTGGATGCCCATCAGAATAACCTGGAATGCTTGTATAAAATACTAACTCTTGGGATAAACTTGGTGTCTCTGATTCAGTGGATCTGGAAGGAGATGGGCCCAAAATCTGCATTTTCAACAACTTCCTGGTTGATTGTAATGTGACTAGGGGATCTACTGTTCGGAAGACTGAAGTGGGGCATTGAGAAGTTTAATTAAGGTCGTCAGGAAGGAGCATTCTCATTCAGCTGTGTACGTTGCATACTGCCCAAGGGCACCCGCGGGGAGGCAGTGGAGGCTGATACCAGCCCTGACCCCTCTCGCCAGCCACGCACCTGGCACAGGGCTGCATCTGCCCAGAGGAACAGGTACCTGTTCCCAATGTGCTCTAAGGTATTGACGGTCCAGAGACAGCCCTGTGACTGGAGACAGCTGTGTGATTCAGCCCCCATGCCACACAACATCCAAGACAGTTCTACATCTGCCACCATCTTTTTAACAGTGTCCTTCCCGAGTTCCAACTACCACATAAAAATTTTTTCACACCTATTTTCTAATCTTAATTTTTTTGTTTAAAGGATTTTACTCTAGGCTGAAATTTTCCCAATTATGTTCTGAAAAATGTTATCCTGTGTGATATATATCATGCATGCACATACATACATACATATGCACACACCCGTGCCCACATGTGCATACGCTTGATCCTGTCCTCACATCAATCTGAGAAAAGCAGCCTACTCCATTCCCCTCTTGGAAATTAACAGCACACATTAGCATATTAAAGTCTCTGAAAAGTCCTGCAATAAAGAAACCTGCCAAACTCAGAAAACACGGCTTAACATCCTCCCAAATCGAAAGAAAACAAGTTTCTTTCCTTCTTTCTGTTTATGTGTAGCAGCCAATTAATCTTTTTCTGCTGAAGACATGGCCCTGAACACCCCTTATATTTTCCATTCACTGAGTTTTTATTGCTTATAAAAACTTATAAATTAAATGACACAGGGACTTTAGGCATCTTTATCTCCCCATTACCTAAACAAAAAAAATGCATATGATGGTTAATAAATAAATGTTTACTGAATGAATGAATGAATGAATGATGAGTACATAAATGGTTAAGTGGTTTTTATCTTTTTTACAAGAGGACCATTTTTTAACATTTGTCTCTGCAAGTGTGTGTGTGTGTGTGTGTGTGTGCACACGCAGATGCGACCTGCGTGCCTGGCTGCTCCCTGCCCGCGTGGTGCGGCTGCCCTGTCCTGGAAGCTCTCGGCTGCTCACCCCGTGGTCCTCATTAGCAGAAGAGGCGGAATCCCACCCGCTCTCTCTCATCTCAGCTTGTGCCCTGTCAGGACTCATCAAGATCTCCCTTGCTCAGTTCATGGGCGATCATTATTTTAGAACCTGAGATAGGAGATAGGAAGGCAGTAGATTTTATGCGATCAGCCGCTGAGATAAACGTTAATTAGTTTTCAATTTCCATAAAGTACCCCACTGACAGAAAGATTTGTTAAGTCAGTTAATGGCTACAGATGATTGTTCCAAAATTGGGACGGGGGCTAAAGAGCCCCAAAGACAATGGCTGGGAGGATGAACATGAAGCAGGTAGCACGTAATATATTAGCAAAATAAATGGAAATGGAACCAAATGAATCACCACGTGGCCATATAGTTGAAAATCATTAGGAAAAGCAGAATTGGGGATTGGGACAAGGTAAGGGACATAAAGCGGGTGATAGGCCAGACATTTTTATCGTTCAATCGAGAGAAAAATAGAATCGAGCCCCAAATCCAAGAACTGGGACGTGTGTGAGGAAATAACTACTGCCTTAGTCTGTTTGTGCTGCTATAACAGAACACCCGAGACTGGGTAATTCATAAAGAATAGGGATTTGTTTCTCATAGTTTGGGAGGCTGTGAATCCAAGGTCAAGGGGCCACACCTGGCCAGGGCATTCTCGCTGCGAGGGCATTCCTTGGTGGAAAGGGGAAGGATAAAAGATAGAAAGACAGGAAGAGGGATGAACTCATCTTTTTATGAGGAACTCACTCCACAATAACTAACGCACTCCCAGAATACCAGCATTAATTCATTCATGAGGGTAGAGCCCCCAAGACTTATTCATCTTTTCAAGTTCCCACCTCTCAACTGTTGCATTTGGGGGTTAAGTTTCCCATATGTGAACTTTGGGGGACACATTCAAACCATAGCAACTACTAAACCTAGGCCCCAATGCCAAATCTGATGTGGACCCCATTTTGTTTTAGTCCCATCCAGAAATCTGAGAAATCCTCTCATTTCTTCCTTGAGTAAAGGAAAGAGTTTTGGACAAGCAAGGACAAAAGGAGAAGGGAGAGAGGGTTAGGTTAGTAGGTATTATTTCTCCTGGATGGCATAGACTCTAGTGTCATGGGTTTGGACATGAGAAATTCTGCATTCCTTCTGCACCCCAAACTTTCTGGCTTGGACAAGTCTCATAAGTGCCCTGGGCCTCGGTTTTATTTTTTGGAAAAAAAAATGATGTGGATGTCAAGTGTATCCACTTTATTAACTTGTATTGAAGACTAAAACAAATCACGTACATAACACATTTTGCACCATGCTTAAACATAATAGATATTCAGTGCATGTTAGTGAGAGAACGACTGCTGTTTGAGGGGTAAGCCTATTTACCAAAGATTCAGAGTACCTCAGTGCCACTGGTGATTAAGTTCCAAAGTTTGCTAATTTCCATAGCCCTAGGTGCTGTTATTGGTGTTTCTAAAAATGATGGAGGCAGTTACCCAGTGCTTTCAAAAAGCACTGCTGCCTGGGTTTGCTTTTGCCGAAGTCTGTTTCTAAGGGAGCTAAGGAATTTGAGGGAGCCAGGTCAGAGTAGGGTATGGCTGCTCTCACACCAACCTACCCAGGGGAAATATCACATCTTTAGCATTAAGGATTCGGTTAAATAAACCTTGAGTACATCCTAGCTTAGCCAAGCATGGGTTGATACAGGAAACTCAGGGCAATTTTTAAGTACACCACAAATTGCTCCAGATCTTCTGTTTTAGGACCATTCCAAGAGTTAGGGGCCAACATTAACCTGTTATGGCTTTGTTTTCTTTGTTTTTTTTTTTTTGTGTGTGTGTGTTTTTTGTTTTTTGTTTTTTTTGAGACAGAGTCTCGCTTTGTTGCCCAGGCTAGAGTGAGTGCCGTGGCATCAGCCTAGCTCACAGCAACCTCACACTCCTGGACTCAAGCAATCCTTCTGCCTCAGCCTCCAGAGTAGCTGGAACTACAGGCATGCACCATGATGCCCAGCTAATTTTTTCTATATATTTTTAGTTGTCTAGCTAATTTATTTCTATTTTTAGTAGAGATAGGGTCTTGCTCTTGTTCAGGCTGGTCTGGAACTCCTGACCTCAAGCAATCCTCTCACCTCGGCCTCCCAGAGTGCTAGGACTACAGGAGTGAGCCAGTGCACCTGGCAACCTGTTATGGTTTCTTAAGAATAACTGTTTTCAAAGTCTGGGATCAGCATATACATATCAGGGGCTGAGTAGGAAAGTACAGGGCCTAGAGGGAGAAAATGTTAATTAGAAAGAAAAAGAACAGAAAGAAAGTCAGCTTCTGTCCTTGCAAAAATAGAAATAAAAAGGAGGAAGGAGGGAGGAAGGAGGAAGTAAGGAGGGAGGGAGGGAAAACAATTAAAAAAATCATCAGGAAAAACAGAGGATGTTACTGGAAATAATGATTGACAAGGAAAAAATACTTCATGGTGATATTTTCTTATGCACTTAAATATAGATGTTTGATTTTTATGGTGAAATTTATAAATAGGAAGAAATCAGTATGAAGCTTGGGGTTAGAACACAGCCTGCTTCTACATGCACAAGATAGTATCTAGAAACATTCCTTCTTTATTTCTTTATTTTTAACACAAAGAATAAAAAGCACATGATTCAGTTAGAGGTGGATTGACAGTGACATTTCATTAATGGTTTGAATAAAGCAATTTCTTTCTTGCTCACAGTACCCAAACAGGCAACCACAACAGCAAGGTAGTTTCCCTTATAATCCTGTCTCTGAAACATCCATTAAAGATAAATAACCATACATAATTATATATATTTAATTTGGTAGACATTTCTTAAAGAAAAGGAACTTTGTACTATTTGCACATTCAACCTCTTTTTCCCATTTCTCCTGTTCTTTTTGTGAAGAGAAAATGCAATGTGACTGCATAATGATCCCTCAAGTCAATACTCCTGGGGATATATATCACACAATTCAGTGCAACCTCATTAGACTATTCCGGCATTACGTGGTGCTCCATACACAGCATTTAAATGCAAAAGTCCATCTCAAATCCCAGAGGTCTGGTCCACACAGCACGATTATCTGGAAAATTCATGCCAAATGCCTTCATTATCCTGAATTATCTAGGTATTAGATATGTCGGCATAATTGTGGAAATAAACAAAGACCACCCAAATGAGAACAAGCAAAGTCTATTTATTCAGAGCTTGCTAGAGCAAGGAAGTTAGCCACCATCGCACGCATTTGACAGAGACTCAGAGGTAGGCAGAGGAGTGGGGAAGCTTTACGGTGGAAGAAAGGGAAGATTTCATGCACGCCCTGGCTGGAGGCTGTTGGCCTGGGAGAATCACAGGCAGGCTAACTAGAATTGGGCCACCCTGCATGATTGGATAAGGCATATATTTGGCTCTCTCCACTTGATCCTAAGTTGGGAGTGGAGGCAAAAACCAGGAAAGCTTGTCTATCAATCAAGTACTGGTCAATTAGGGCCAAATGCTATAGGGGTTATTACTAATATTTGGCTTCCTGGACTTGTTTACTGTGATACTAGGTTGACTCCCTGGACCGATGACTGCAGATAATGGGCTGACTTCCTGGACTGTTTGCTCCAGATAGTGGGTCAGAGTTCTATTGTTCTAGATGGCCTGGTCATTTTCCATTTGTATAATCAGTCTCTTGTCATGAATTTCTTATGTGTCTGCTTTTGGTTTGCCTTTCTCATGTATAACCTGAATATTTCAAAGAAATCAATTTCATGGGACTTAATATGTCCTTTTATTTCTGACTTCTTTTTAATTTATTTAGTGCCCCCAGTGATTTAGTTAATGGTTCATTCACTCCTGGGCCTTGCTGTAGTGACATCTTATTAACCAAAGCAGTCCCCTCACAGGTGGAGGCTTCATTCATTCATTCATTCATTCAGCAAATACTACTGATAAACTACGATGAGTTATTTTCTAGGTATAGAGATACATGGATGAACAAGACAAACAAGATTTTCTGATTGTATTCTAAAGGGAAGAGATAATAAATAGGTAGACAAATAGATAAAGGAATAACAAACAAACAACAACAACAACAAAAAAAACAGTTAAGTGTTGAAAAGTGCTATGCTGAGGTCTCTGAGGAGGAGACATTTCTGCTGAAGTCTAAATAACAAGGAGCCAGCTCTTCAAAGATCAGAAGAAAGAACATTCCAGGCAGAGGGCTCAGGTGGGCAAAAGTCCAAAGACGGGAATAGCCGACATGTTCAAGGACTTAAAAGGCCTGTGTGGCTGTAGCGCAGGGAGCTAGGAGAGTGACAGGGCAGAAAAGCAGGGAAATAAGCAGAGACCAGAGCAGGTGTAGCTTTTTAACAAAATAAAAAGTTTTTAAATTCTAAATACGATAGGCATCGGAGGGTTTTTGAACAGCACAGGAATACAGTTTCATTAGTTTCTTAAGGATCACTCAGAGTTCTGGTGAAGAATAAACTATAGGGTGTTAAGAGGACCAGTTAGGAGACTGGCAAGAGATGGTGTTGTCTTAGTCTAGGGTGATAACAATTGAGGCTGAGAAGTGAGTGGATAGGAGAGCATTTTAGAGACAGGTGGAGTCACAGGACTTGCTAAAAAATTGGATATGCAGAGAGAAGGAGAGAAATCTTAGGTTTGGGCCTGAGCAACTATGTGGATACTGGTCATATTTACTGAGACAGGGACGGCTAGGGAAGGAGTAGGGTTTAGAGAAAGGAATGAAGAGTTCTGCTTGGGCCAAGTTAACATGCTTCTGTGTGTTACTCTAGAGTGCAAACCTTGGGAAAACCAATTAGAAGCTGTGAATACGTGCTTAGGGACAGTGTATGGGATCAGAAGGCCTCTATGGCAGCTTTGAAGAATGCTTCATCTCCAAGAGTTGTACGGCCAGTATGGCCAGGCTCCCAAGCTGCACTGCAGAGTTGTAAGCATTGCAGTGCCAGTTATTAATTTTCCTCTGTGCTTCCTAGGCTAAGAGTCCTGTGGGGAAGGAGTGGAATCACACGATGTGGAATGTAGATATTTAGACAAACATAGATGAAGCTGAGAACTTTGAACCTCCAAAATCCCTAATTTCTCAGAGGAGGCAGCTTTTCCCCTTACCCTCTGGTCTCCTCTCCTCCCACAATGCACCCTAAAAGCCTCTCAGTGGGGCAAAGTATACCTGGGGCACGTCCCTCACAAGTGATGGCAATTCTCCTCGGCCCCTCCCCGACCGCCTCTCATGGCCTTCAGGCCAACTACAAGGGTTAGCCCAGTTAGAGAGGTACGAGCTCTGCTCCATGAGGAGACAGCCTGCACACGAAAAGACCTCCCCAAACAGAAGCAAAGGAGGTATTATGATGGATTCTAAGAGTATTAGGCTAGGGAAAATAAGTACTAGACTCAAACAAGCTGACTTCATTGACATGGGTCCATGAACTCAAGATCTGGGGTTTAATGTTTTGGTTAATGGAAACCTATAACCAACGATGGCCTTGAATTAATGAGATCAAAATGCCAGAACTTCACCAACATTCGGTACAAGAATAGGTTTGAAGACGCAGTAAATGGGAATGTTGGGATGGATCCTTTATGTGCCCCCTACTTCATCCCAAAACATACCCCACAAAGGACACTTGCTTCACCGAGGAATGAAGACAGCCCTGGCGAGAGGGGCACCAGCACTGCTGAGGACTCTCCTGGCGGTTGTCCTCTGCAGGCTAGGCAGGAAGGTGGGGGTGATGCCATGGATTGGGGTTCCCCGATCTCAACGGCACTTATGGGATCCCGCGCTGGTAGAGGCCGGGGTGTATCACTGAAGCATCAGAGGACAGGAGGGTGATTACTATTCACAGGCCACACTGACGAAATGATAATGAGAGTGTTTTAATGTGTGTTGATGACTAACTAATCACAACGTCCTTGGATATGATAAGATGGGCTGTCTACTAACGTTGTTTGACATATATAAGAGAAATATTTTAGGTCTGATGTGCAGGAACTTTACTTACATTTCCAGAATGGTCATTCCCAATTTCTTAACCATTTCTCAGAATTAAGCCTGTTCCCAGGCTGAGAGCTCTTTGATTGGGGGAGGGGCCAGATTCTTTTTAGTTTGGATTCTGCAATATGGCCATAAGTATGTACCATGTAACTTGCGTACCGTGAAACTTTTACCGAGACTTTACCATAGGAATATGAGGCTGTTTACCAGTGTGATTATGGAAAAGAGGAAATAATCATATTTTCCTGGGGTTATTAGATACTGGCTTTGAACTAATGCTGACCCCTAGAGACTCAAAATGCCACCATGGTCTACTTGTCCTGCAGGGGCCTTATGGAGATGAGATGATAGATGGAGTCTTGGCCCAGTGTCTCCCTGTTACAGTTGAGATCAAATAATAGAAGAAGTCTTGGCCCAAGCTCATCTTATACTAAACCCATGTAGACTTGTTCTGGAGTTATTTCACTGGTCCCTGACTGTCTAATTTAAATAGAAATACAGGCATACCTTGCATATATTATGGGTTTGGTTCCAAACCACTGCAATAAAGTGAATATTTCAATAAAGCAAGTCACACAGATTTTTTGGTTTCCTAGTGCATATAAAAGTTATGTTTATACTACGCTGCAGTCCCTTAAGTGTGTAATAGCATTATGTATAAAAAACAACATACATACCTTAATTTAAAAATACTTTATTGCTAAAAATTATAACAATCATCTGAGCTTTCAGGGAGTCAGTAATCCTTTTGCTGATGGAGGGTCCTGCCTCAGTGTTGATGGCTGCTCACTGATCAGGGTGGTGTTTGCTGAAAGGCGATTTCTTAAAATAAGATAACAATGAAGTTTGCTGTAACCACTGACTCTTCCTTGCATGAAAGTTTACTCTGTAGCATATGATGCTGTTTGAAGCATTTTACCCACAATAGAACTTCTTTTAACACTGGAGTAAATTCTCTCAACCCTGCCACTGCTTTATCAACTAGGTTTATGTAATATTCTAAGTCCTTTGTTTTCATTTCAACAATGTTCACACCTTCTTTGCTCATCCATAAGAAGCAATACCTCATCTATTGAAGTTTCATCGGGAGATTACAGCAATTCAGTCACATCTTTGGGCTCTGCTTCTAGTTCTACTTCTCTTGCTGTTTCCACCACTTCTAAAGCTGCTTCCTCCACTGAAGTCTTCAACCCCTCAAAGTTGTTCATAGGATAGGAATCAACGGAATAACCTTCTTCCAAACTCCTGTTAATGTTGATATTTTGACCTCCTCCCATGAATCATGAATGTGTCACTTAATGGCATCTAGAATGGTGAATCTTTTTTCAGAAAGTTTTCAATTTAGTTTATTCATATCTATCAGGGAGATCACTATCTGTGGCAACTATAGCCTTACAAAATGTATTTCTTCAATAGTAAGACTTGAAACTGAAAATTACCCCTTGATCAGTGGGCAGCAGAATGGATGTTGTTAGCAGGCATGAAAACAATGTCAATCTCCTTGTAATTCTTCGTCAGGTACATTGGGTGGTCATGTGTGTTGCCAATGAGCAGGACTATTTTGAAATGAATGTTTTTTTCTGAGCAGTAGGTCTCAACAGTGAGCTTAAAGTATTCAGTAAACCATGGCATAAACAGATGTGCTGTCATTCAGGCTTTGTTTTTCTATTTATAGAGCACAGGCAGAGTAAATGTCACTTAATTCTTAAGGGCCCTGGGACTTTCAGAATGGTAAATGAGCACTGGCTTCAACTTAAAGTCACCAGCTGCATTAGTCCCTAACAAGAGAGTCAGCCTGTCCACTGAAGCTTTGGACACAGGCATCGTCTTCTCCTCTCTGGCTGTGAAAGTCCTAGATGGCATCTTCTTCCAATCTAGGTTTGTTTCATCTACACTGAAAATCAGTTGTTTGGTGTAGTCACCTTCGTCAATTATCTTGGCTAGATCTTCTGGAGAACCTGCTGCAGCTTCTACAGTTAGCACCCACTGCTTTACTTGCACTTTTACGTTATAGAGACGGCTTCTTTCCTTAAACCTCACGAGCCAACCTCTGCTGGCTTCCAGCTTTTCCTGTGTGGATTCCTCACCTCTCTCAGCCATCACAGAAGTGAAGAGAGTTGGGGCCTTGCTCTGGGTTAGTCTGTGGCTTAAGAGAATGTTATGGCTGGTTCAATCTTCTACCCAGACCACCCCAACTCTCTCCGTATCAGCCATAAGGCTGTTTTGCTTCCTTATCATTCACGTATTCATTGAAGCAGCACTTTTAATTTCCTTCAAGAACTTTTTCTTTGCATTCACAACGAGGTTAACTCTTTGGTGCAAGAGGCCCAGCTTTCAGCCTGCCTCAGCTTTCAACATGCCTTCCCCACTAAGCTTAATCATTTTTATCTTTTGATTTAAAATGAGAGATATATGACTCTCCCTGTCACTTGAGCACTTAGAGGCCTAATTTCAGTATTGTTGTGTTTCGGGGAATTTGGAGGCCCGAGGAGAGGGAGAGAGTTGGGGAAACAGCTAGTCAGTGGGGTGGTAAGAACACATATAACACTTATTGACTAAATTCATGGTCTTCTATGGGCATCGTTTGTGAAGCCCCAAAACAATTACAATAGTTACATCAAAGATCACTAATGACATATGTTAATAATAATGAAAAAGTTTGAAATATTGTGAGACTTACCAAAATGTGACAAAGAGACAGGAAGTGAGTATATGCTCTTGGAAAAATGGTGCAGATAGGCTTGTTTGACCCAGGGTTGTCACCCATCTTCAACTTGTAAAAAACACAGTATCTGCAAAACACGATAAAGCGAAATGCAATAAGGCAAGATATGCTTGTATATAGCAAAAGGGAGATTCTCTACGTTATTCTCTTTCCACGTAGTAAGGCTGTTAGTTTAGGAAAAGACAAGTAAAATCCTTAAAACTGACTTATCTCCCCCTCCACCAAGATAGCAAAGAAAATTCAACAATATAATCTTATGAAAACTGAAGGAAATAGGATCTTCATCAAAGACTTCAGAGATGCAAAGGTAGAAATTTCTTCTAAATCCTCAATAAAATTGACTGTTTTTCCTGTACAAAAGCCAGATGGGTTATAAAGAATGGCAGTAGATTATTAAAAACTTAATTATGTTGTTATTATAATCACAGCTATAACTCTAGACCAGGTATAATTACTAGAGCAAATAAACACCATCCTGGACATCAGATACACAGCTATTGAGATGGCAGATGCTTTGTTTTCTTTTTTTTTAATATTCCATTTCAATCAGTAAGAAAAATCAGTAGCAGTTTGCATATACATGGAAATGTCAACAATACACTTTTACAGTCCTTTTCCAGAATTATAACCACTCTTTTGCTCCGTCATAATTGTCCTGATATCCCATAGAACATCACACTGGTAGATTAACGACATTATACTATCTAGAACTGGCCATGATGGAATAATAAGCCTGCTAGATAACTTAGTAAAATACATGCATGCCAGAGTATAGGAGTTAAACCCTGCAAAAGTTTACGGTCCTGCCACCACTGGGGCAGTTTCTCAGGATCCAGTAGTGGTCCAGAGCATGTTTGGATATCCCTTATAAAATGACAAACTCTTTACATACACACCACCCATCGTGAAGCCAAAGCACAGTGCTTCACAGGCCTTTTGGTTTATAAAGACCAAAATACTTTGGCATGCTATTCTGACCCATTTACCAAGTGACCCATAAGTCTGTCAGTTTTGAGCAAAACCCTCTGTTATAAAAAAAATAACAGAGAGCTCTGTGGCAGGTGAGAGCTATGGTACAAGCCACCCTCCTTCCTGGGCCTTTATGACCCGGCAGAGCCATTTGTAGGAGAAGCATTTATGCTAGACAGATGCAGTATGGAGCCTCTGAAAGCCAAGGAAAACCATAGTATAAGTTTGCTGTGGTTAATAAGTCCACAAATGCATGGCCTGAATAAGGCCACGCCCTCCTCTACCAACATCCACTCTGCATTTGGAAGTAGCCTATGACTTGCCACTGGTAGAAACTGAATGGCTGACATTCAGCGACCAAGTAACCATGTGATCTGAACTTCCCATGATGAGCTGGGTATTATCTATAGCATCATAAAATTGGATGGATGCAGAAGCATTACATTAAAAGAGGGAAATGGTACATAAAGGATGAACCCAAAGTAGTCAAGAAGGCACAGGTAAATTACACGAAGAACCTATATTTTTACAATACCTGCCCATACTATGTTTCATCGCTTCTCCCTCGGCCTACCCTTAGGGCCTCCTGTGGTATTTCCTATGACCAATGAACAGAAGAGGAAAAAGCATTGGTCTGGTCCATCTATAGATGTCTGCTATATGCTGCAAAAAGTCTGCAGATGCTACACTCTGTGTGGTAAGAAGAAATCCTGCAATAAGGCAGAATCTTATGCAGTATATTCTACTGTGCACTTTGTATGGAAGAAAAGACAGCCTGAGGTATGTTGAGACTCAGAAAACATACCCCAAAATGAAGGCTTCAAAAGCAAAAGTTGTTCTCTGACCTTCTCCTGCCCTCCTGTCTCTCAGTCTCATTCACCCGTGAAGCTGGCCATAGAAACTAGAATTCCTCCTCCCAGGGCAGGTCCTAGAAACCAGGACCTCTTTTCCCCAAAGCCAGCCATGAAACTTAAAAATATCACTCTAACATTCCCTCCACCTTTCTGTGTAAAACTGGCCATAAAGAAACTATCTGACCTACCTACCTTGAGTGTAGTCACTAGACCCCATTCCAGTGAGGGCCCCGTTCTGTACCCAGATAGTCCTTGCTGGGTTTCCCCATTCAGTCTATTAGCATTAGATCGTACCCTTTTTGTCCAATCATAGTTCCACGTGGTTGTTGATAATTTCCTGAACCTAAGCATAAAAATGACAATTTCCCCTCTACATCTTTGGTCTTCATTCTGAAGGCTCCAGTGTATATACATTTAATAAAATTGTATGCCTTTTCTCCAATTAATCTGCCTTTTAAGAGCTGATTTTTCAGCGAACCTTCAGAGGGCCAAGGAGAACTTTCCCTTTGGCCCCTACAGTTACATATCTGTACTGATTCATGAGCTATGACCAGCTGATCAAGAATTTTGAAAGGACAAAATTGGAAAATTGATGATAATTCAATGGAGCTCTGGAAGGAGTGAAGAGATTATTCTGATAAACGTCCACTAGAGGGCGCCGACTGCTGAGGAGAAGCCAAATAAACAAACGGGTAAGATGTCACCCATCCTAAAGATGTCACCCATCCTAAGGATGTCACCCATCCTAGATGCCAGGCAGCTCTTCCCCGGCCACCCCAGTGCTTACTCGATTCACCCCGGTACATGGTGGCCACACAAACACGGATGAAGGCTCAACAGCACAGTCTTTCTCCATCAGAGCGAGTCCAGCCACTGTCACGGCTGAGCGACCACCCTGCCAACAGCAGAGGCCCACGCTGAGCCCCCTATGGGCACCCCTCCCCAGAGGGTGCTGTCAGCTTGCAGGTTGGTTGCTTGGTGCCTTGCTTCTGCTAGAGTGGGCAGCACCTTGTCCTCACAGGGGAAAACACGTATTTATTTTCTTGCCTGAGGTCTTTCAGTCAGCGTGGTTTTACAACCACGGAATTCAGTAATTTTATCACATGCCCCAACTTCCGGAGGCAGCTGGCATATAAGGCGGTGGCCGGGCCTCCTGAAGGTTCAGGTGTAATCCCAGCTGGGAGATGACTCCCTGCACACGGGACACTGTTCTTCCGGATGTGCTGTATGCCTCGACCGAGCATCACCTCCCGTGGCCAGGAAGCATGGGTTCAGGACTCACGAACTGGAAGTGGGAGAAGCCTCTCTCACATTTATACCTAATAACCACTGGGAATGTTTTTCCTTCCTGTTTCTATGAACTTGAGTTCTACATGTTTGGAAGTTCTAGTGCCCAGCGGAGAAAAACCTCCCCCAGGGAACCAGCTCATCCTCCAAATGAACTGAAAGCTAGGTCTGCCTCTGCCCATGTTGAGTTTCTCGTGCCTCTGAACCAAAAATCAGAGAAGAGGGTGGCTCACTGCAGTGGGTGGGGTGCTTGATCCCAATTATCAGAGACAAACTGGGCCACTGCTACACAAAGGCAGTAAGAAGCACTGTATTTAGAACTCAGGAAATCCACTGCATTGCTTCCTACTTCTGCTTTGCCCCGAAACCCTGGCTAGTGGAAATCTCTGACAACCAAATAAAGATTTGATGACCATCAAGAACTCAGATTTGGCAGAAATTAAAGTTTAATTATCCCTACAGAGAAAAGAACTCTGTTTAGCTGAGATGCTGCCACAGGGCAAGGGGCATAAGAAATCTGTGGCGGGAGAAAGCTGCTATGAAGACCTCCAGATGCTGCAGAGGCAGAGATTATAATAATGTTTTAGCTTACTTACAATAGGTTCTCCTCATTGTTCCCTTACAAACTCAGCGCTGGCTAGTGTTTCAAGTTTCAGGGGGGTGCAACTAATCTGGGTCTCCCCAGGATGGTAAAGGTGCTGGCGGAGCTTTCTGAGTCTCTGTTTGGGCTGCTCAAGGGGCAGAGGGATGACTGTGCTGACTGTCATCTATCCCCCTCCCAGGTCTAGCAGCCCCTTTCTCTGCCCTGCTCCCTTCTGCAGCAGTCTGACCTGAGTGCACACACCCAACAGGGCTTTCGTGCCTCTGGCTCCAGCTAATCGGAAATCTCCAGCAAAAGCCTGGAGAAAGTGAGGTACTGCGATTTATAATAAGAAATATACGTATTTGGTCTTCATCCCTGTTCTTGGCACGGAGCTCCAAAATGCCTTGGAATTTCCTAAGTGATCAGAGTGAGGAAGATGAATGAAACATCTTTTGTTACTCATAACAAGCTCTTTTTGACACACCTGAGTTCATGTTAATGAGGTGATTTTTGGAAAGCCTGTGGGAAAGAGGCTGGTTACCAGGGGAACAAACCACGTGATTAGAGGGCTGGAACTTTCAGCCCCACTCCACCCACCCCCGCCTCCGAGAAGGGGAGAGAGACTGGAAATCGATTCCATCACCAATGGGCCAGTGATAAGCAGCTACGACTGTATAATGAAGCCACTATAAAAACCCAAAAGGACGGGGTTGGGGGAGCTTCTGGATTGGTGAACACAAGCTGGTACGAGCCGGGGTGGCATTCCTGGAGAGGACAGGGAAGCTCCGCACCCGTCCCATTCCAGGCCCCGTGGGTCTCTTCCCTCTGACTGCTCCTGAGTTGTGTCTTTTTATAACAAACCAGTAATCTAGCGATAAACCCTCTTCCTGAGTCCTGTGAGCCACCCTAGCAAATGGTCAAACCCAAGGAGGGGATGTGGGAACCTCTGATGTAGAGCCGTCATCAGGAGCACAGGTGACAGCCCGGACTTGCCATGGGCATCCAAATTGGGGGCAGTCTTGTGGGACGAGCCCTTAACACGTGGGAACTAATACTATCTCCAGGAAGATAGCGTCCGAAGTGAGTTAAATTGTAGGAAACCCAGTTGGTGTCTGCCAAAAAGTGGAGAATTTCTTGGTGTGGGAAAAAAAACTCCACACATCTGGTGTCAGAAGTGAAGTATTAAGAGTAAGTGGGAGTGTTTAGAAAGTATAGAGAAAAAGGTGGGTTTTTTTCCTTTCTGGTGGAAGGAGAGTGAGGTCAGGATACTTATACCTCTGGCTTCCTCTCTGTGAAGTTGCCTTGGGCTGCCTGTGTCCTCTGACCAACGATCACTCTTCCACTTACGACAGCCTGCTCTCCATGACTTTCTCTGCGTATTGATTCTGATAAACTCCCTGCCCTCATCCCTCCGGTCTATGGGGTGACTGCTCGGCTGCCGCTTGCCCCAGGTTCCTGAACTACCTAACACAAAGCCACACCTTTGTAACAAAGCCATCTACAGCCACACCGCCCTGAATGCACCCGATCTTGTCTGCAACAAAGCCTTCTCAAATATCCTAATTGAATGTACCGTCTATTTCTTGTTTCAACCTTGACCAATATAGTTGGTAAGGAAAATGAAAGAATCAATATTGGGTAACAGGCAATTGAAAAGATGAAAGAAAAGCAGATAATAGTTATTTTTTCCTAAAGTTATTATGGCATGGTGGTGTTAAAATAGGTCTACAAATTGTTTGATATCGTTTCTTTCAAAAAGTAAAGCTTAATTCCCATCCTTGAGTGTTTATCAGACTTAGTAACTTGCTGATAATGGATAAACTGAAGTAGAAGTGATGTACAATTTCAGAGACTGTGTCGTAAAAGACTCTGTGACTTCCTCCTTGCTCTGTTGGATCACTTGCTCTGGGGGAAGCCAGCTGCCATGTCATGAGGACACTGAAGAAGCCCTGGAGAGGCACATATGGTGAGGAACTGAGGCCCCAGCCAGCAACCACGTGAGTTGGTCATACAGGAGGAGGATCCCCAACCTCAAACCTGCAAATGACTGTCACCCCTGCCGATATCCAAACTGCAACGACATGAGGGACCCTGAACCACAACCACCCCACTAAGCCACTTTCAAATTCCCGACTCACAGAAACTGTGACATAATAAATACTTATTGTTTTAAGCTAATAAGTTTAAGGTTATCTGGTATGCAGCAATAGCTATCTGATATACTTGGATACAGCTAAGATGATCATTAATAATAACTGTGGTTAATATATTTATTACAATGTACAATGTACAATGTTTATTGTACATCAGTTACTGTGCTAAATGTTTCATTTAATCTTCACTCATATCCCGTGAAGCAGGTACTATTATTAGCCTCATTGTATAGATCAGGAGGCTGAGGCACAGGGAAGTTAAATATCTGCCCAGGGACACATGGCCTGCACTCTACTTTATGGATGCACATTTTTTTTTCACATTTAACGTCTCTAAAATCAGGATGCCTCTTACAATCAATGATGTCTCACAATCGCCGGCAACCAGAGAGCAGTTTGATCTGATTGCCATTTCAGGCACATACGTGGCCTTGGTCATGGCTATTCATATTGTTATTGCTTCAGTCATGTTATAAACATTGAGTTTAATTGCTGTTTAAAATATCTTCAAAAGAGTACGCTATGACTTGGCATTAAAATTAAAAGTTATTGTGTACACAGAAAGACAAAAATAGAGCAGCAGATCATAAATTTTTTATTTGAGAAACAAATGTTTATCACTGGAGGAATGACAGCAATTCCATATTTCCTTGTAAAACAACCACCACATCCTTTATGGGACCTAAGAAAGGAGGATGCTCACAAACAGCTGAAGCTGCTTCTCTGTATTCCCGAGATATGTGCGGAAGGATTGCCTACCATGTGCCAAGCAAGGCTCTGGAATAAATGGCTAAATTCCTTGAAAAAGAAGAAAGAAATTTTAAGACAATGAGAGAAGTGGTGAGGACTGTTGCATGCATCGTGGAGAACCATCATTAAGCTGTTGTTTTCTAGTTTAATTGGTGGCATTGTTTTCCTTCTAGGTGTTTAATAATAGTGTATCTCATGACTGGTGGTGTCTTAGAGATAATAAAATATGGTAAGTGGTGGGGCTGGGATTTGAACCTGAGTTACACGATTCCAGAGTTTATCTTAAACACCACACAAAGTGCCACCCATGTGACCTGGCTCACTGTGAGTGCCTAGGAAGTGCCTAATCAACACTGTATAGCAACCTAAATGAAGGTTATTCAAAATACTTTCCATCTCTGAAAAAGTACTGGTGACTGGTTGCACAATAATGCAAATGTACTTTAAGTTTAGATGGTAAATCCTATGTTATGTGTATTTTACCACAATTAAAAATAAAAGTAAATAAGTAAATAAATAAAATATTTGACATCTCAAGTATCTAGTTCACTTTCTCTCTCTGGACCAGGGTGGAAGGTGTTGGCAGAGGGTAGAAAATGCAATTAGTATTCTGAATCACAGTATCAAAAAGCTTCAAATTCTATATCCCGATTGTGGTGCTGGGTACATGGCTGTATACATTTGCCAAAACTCATCAAACTGTACACTTAAAATGAGACTATTTACTATATGTAAATGTTACATCAACAAGAACAAAGTTGATTTTTAAAAGAATATTGAAAAAGTGGGTGGAAATCCAGGCACAGGAGACAAAAAACTATTTAATAAACGTTATTGATAGTAAAGAAACTTGGAAATCGAGATGATTTTCAATCTTATTTCCAACATCCGTCAGATTAGCTGTTCTCTCTGGGCTTCATATCATATCACAGCGCACACATGAGAGGAACGCACACCCTGTCTATAGCACGTCCCTGAACGTCCAGTGTAGTTCCCCAAAAGAAGGGTTTGACACGGCTTGTTCATGCTGACCTCGTGCCAGTCCCTAGGGAGCATCACGCCTTTATCAAACATTCACGACTCCTGTGTTCAATAATCCAATTTGTTGACTTAACTTGAACAGAACACCTATTAGTAAATTAAGTACATAAGATTAAATCTTGTTCACTTTCCCTTTATGAAGGAAGGTGCCTACAAGTTCCTTTTCCCTTCCATATCAAGCAGCTGGGAGGAACTTCTCAAGTCCCGACTGGGGCCAAAAGGAAGGAAGGTACCTGAGTCCTGGAGAAGGAAAACCCGGGTTTTCCTTGGCTCAGGGGAGTGCAAGTGGACTTGCACCTTGGACTAACTGATCTGACCTCTCCTTGAGCCAGGTCTCTGTTTAGAAAGATACTCTGACGCTGGGACAGGTGGAGAGTTCCACTCGGGCCCTGCCAAGACGGGCTGGGAGCAGACCCCCCTCCAGCGCACACATGCAGGATGGGATGCGGGAACAGACGCGAGCAGAGGGTGCAGCACTGCAGGTTTGCCTCCTGCACGGGCCCAGCAACGCCACCAAAGACACGAGACTGATCAAGCCTTGGTCGCCAGCATTAGGCTAAATAGTTTGGTTGAGAAGGTAGCTGTAGGGAGGTTAGATAAATTGTTCACCACGACCAGTCCACACTGAAAACAAAGTAAGAGAAGGGATTTCAGGTCACTCTGTCCCTGCAGAGTATGGGACCTTGACCACACAATTGTCCAGGGCTTCCGTACCCACCCTGATCTGCACAGACCAGAGAGAGGCAAAGCCTTGTGGGGCATGCATCATTTTAGGGGAACCAGTGGTTTTGGGGTGAGGGTAGGGTGGGAACATCAAAGCCAGAATGTGGAGATGCAGTAACTCACATAGACTTTTCCACTGTTTTGCCAAAAGGCCTGGATCAAATGGCTCAGCAGCTGAGCACCTCTGCTTCTCCCTCTATAAAATGGAGTCAATATTTCATTCTGCCTACTTTCTGTCTCTCTTTCCTCTTCCTTCTTCTGTTCCTCCTTTTACTGATTTATTTAACTGCTCTTTCTTTAACACTCCCATACGCAAGTCACTGCTCCAGGACCTATGAAATGATGGGCAAAACAAACTCCCTGCCCTCACGGAGCTGACAGGCCAGTGAGGAAAACAGACATTTATTTCAATAAACAAACTGTACAAATGCACAGAGGTAAATGCTGTGAAGGCAAAGAGCAGCTGACTCACCTTCTCGTGCAGTGACACGAGCAGTCACCTGTCGGCAAAGCCTGAGCAGAAGGAAGGACGATGAGGATGCTAAGAGGTTAGCAGGTGCGAGAGGCAGCTGAGTTGGGAGAGCATCAGCCGCTCAGGTGGGATGTGCAGAGAGAATGAAAACAGGGAGAGAGAAGGAGCCGAGAGAGAGGAGGCAGGGAGAGGGCGGGAGACAGAGAAGAGTCCCCTCCACTGCTCATCCTTCCCTGCCCTCGTGCTGTCCTCCACGAGGGCCTGACCGGCAGGCTGACTAATGCATCAGCAGTCCACGTGGCCAACAGCAACCTTTTCTCTCCCGGCATCTCCGTCTGTTTTTTCTCCTTGGAGGGGGAGGCGACTGGGGAGTGAGGAGCAGGCGTGCTGGGTCATGGAGTCCGGGCTATCTACCAGGACAGGCAGGGGAGGGCGCCGGGGAGGGCTGAGATTTCCAAATCTCACTGTCAGGGTGAACTTGCGTGTGTTGTTAATGACTTTGACGTTATTAGGCTAGACAGAGGGATGTCGATGTGAATCATTTTCAGGGTTATTCCATATTCATAATGGACTAAATATAGTAAGAGGAATGGGACTGGCGGGCACAGGCCCTGGATGGTCATTGTGGACGATTCCCGGGATGAAATTAAATGCCAGCCCAGCTCCTTTGTTCCCTGTGGGGCACAGAAACCCGTAGCCCTACCCTCCAACGCACAGATGAAACCCAGACACGGTTGTTAGATTTTTACCCTTCTTTCCCGGTAGCCAAATTCAAATGCCATTTCAGGAGGCCAGGCACTGGGTTCTGATGTGTGGAGATTCAGAGTGTGCAGGTCCAGCTGGGGGCGGCCACGGCCAACCTGCCTCTCCCTATGGCAGCCTGTGCCTCTGTCTAGTGCCAACGCTCGGGCGTCGGGATTTTCATTAAATGAGAAGATTAACGTTTTCATTTACGTGAAGGAGAATATGGTGGGGGAGAGGTTGCAACTAAATAAAAACAAACAATGAAGCCATTTTCTTTGTAACATCATGAAAGGTAGAGGTAGAAAAGAGGAAGGAGTCCATAAAAATGGTCATTGCTTCATCTGTAAAATTCAAAACTAGGAACTCAGCCGGTTCCTAGAAGTTCCAGATCATAAGTTTTAATAGATTAAATTTAATGTTGATGGTATATGCACACATGCCATTTAGCATTTAGTCCTAAGTAAAGAAAAAAGAACCAATATAGTAAGTTGGTTTTTATTTATGACATTTATGATTATAAAATAATACATATCCAATATAGAACAACTGAAAAAAAATCAAAAAGTAAAATTAGATGTAATCTTCCACCCCAGGATGACCACTACAAAAATATTCTCTCATTCAATAATTCTTCCTATGTTTCTATATCAATGTGTGTGTATATATTAATATATATATTACATATCTCTCTATAGATTTTACATCTATGTATCTTCAATCATGTTCTCATTGGCATATGTATGTACATTATACTGTCTTGAGGTAATTAACTTTAAAAATTTTCAGTATAAACAATATATGTGTGTATAATTAATTGGAATATTCACCAAGAGTGATCCAAAAGTGTTTGCTTAGCACGTGAAAATTCATTATCAAGATCTACATCAGTAGGTTTGATGTCACCCTTATTGATTTTAGAATTAATTTAGGGGAGAAAAAATAAGTGGTGATCAAGATACATGTGCTGGCGTGTTCCGTTGTGAGCACTGTATTTCCCAGAATCCCCTTCTGCCTGACTCTGGGCCAGCACTGCTAGGAGGAGAAGTTGCGTGAGATTTGAGATTTGGGAGCTGGAAGTGAAGCAGCATTACTCTCCACAGATTCTGCGGTTTGATACATTGACAAACAGAAACAGGTGTCTAGCAAGCTCTAGCTTGTCCTTACCCTCCTTCACTCAAGTCCAGCTCTCTGCTGTCCTGCTGACCAACAGCAGCCCAGTCTACCTCCAGCCTCGTGGCACAGCCCCCAAGGCAGGTACAGAGGCAGCAGCTTTCCAATCACCCTCCATCAGCCTGCCCCTACATGGTCCCACTTCGGCCACCTAGCACACTTGGTTTCTTAGAAAACCTTCCAAGGTCTTGCTTGTCCACCCCACCGGTGCCTTTTTCTCTGACCCTCTAACTTCCCATTCCACACCTCCATTTCTTAAACTCCTCCCACAATTGTGCAAGGCATCATTTGTATGCTGAATGCTTTATCCCATTCCACTAAGTCACTCTGCTGCTCTGACTGAACCCGGAATGCTGCAGGTATCTGCTCTAGAAGTGGTTCCAGGTGATCGGAATCTAAAGAATGGAAATCTCTATATGACTTTATTCGAAGGCATTCATGGCCCTATTTCTGCTGGTAAGTAGGAGACGTGGATAAATAGAAGTCCATGGCAAGCGGCAACATAACAGTTGTTTAAATCATCATGTGTGGTCACCAGGAGTCAAGTGCTTGTAGAAGACAAAACTTTGAATGACCAAGTAGCTACTTCCATAAAACATTTTAGGGGAAATAAAGAGTATAAGACTGTAGGGTTTGTTGGTTGCATCTTACTGTAGAGAATGCATCATACTGTAGAGAATGGAGAAAGAAAGTAAGATGCTCAGAACTTTAAATTCCCAGATTAAGGGCCAGGTATATGGCCATAAAACAACCCTGGCTGCCCTAAACTTAACTCTCATTTCTTCTAGTGTCAAGTTGAGATATCTGAAAAACAACCCAGAGTTTAATACTATGGGTGGCTGACTTGTAAGGCAAATTGAATTTACAAATTTGCAGAATCCCTCATGTTAAATTTAGGGCATTAATTGGTAAGGAGAAGAACACCATTGTTTGGGATGGGGATACATGAGTGGATCCAAATGAAGTTAAGGACATTAAACCCCTATATTCTGCCAAGATTTGTTTGTTACTAGACACACACCTTTCTCCCCAGTTTGAGGAGACCGGTCTCCCCTTCCCTGAAGAACTTGCAATGGTGTCTCCTACCTTGCATGGAAATGCTGATCCTCCTCAAGACCTACCCTGACAATTTTTCATTACTCTTACAGCTATATCCAGACTCAACTCCCAGGAGGCCCCAAGGAGTCTGTTAAGAACTATAACTAATTCAGTATCACACATAGAGAATGAATCACAAGATTCTAACAATTATATGATCAGATATTTGGAGGAACATATATGGTAAAGAATCCTAAAGATTCATTTGGATAAGGATGGAAGGGATATAATAGTAGACCAGAAGGAATTTACTGTTAGGAATATAATAAGCAAAGGTTCTGGATTCAATGTGTTAGTTTCAGTGGCTTGGAGGAACTCTAACAGTTTGTATAAAAATCAATATCCAATTTTAAGAGAGGTACTTCAAATATAAATAAAAGTACATTAAAATATCTTATTATAGCCTTATAGTGGGTCTTGAAATCAATCTTTTGAAATTTATTGAGACATTTATGGCTCAACAATTTACATTTTTTCAAAGATTCTGTATTCCATTCTTTTTTTTTTTTTATTTCAGCTTATTATGGGGGTACAAAAGTTCTGCATAGATTTATTGCCCATGTCCCTCCCAATCCCCTGAGTCCGAGCCTCAAGCGTGTCCATTCCCCAGACAGTGCACATCGCACTCCTCCTGTAGGTATACACCCATCCCCGCCCCCACCCCCGTCCCCCCCAAGTCAGAACTTCAAGCGTGCCCAATCCCCAGACAGTGCACATTGCACTCATCATATAGATATACACCCATCCCCCTCCTCTTTTATACTTGGTATAGTGCTCTGTAAATATCTATTAGGATAAGGTGGTTGATAGTGTTACTCATATCTTAATATCTTCAGAGCCTTACAGATTTTTCATCCAGTTTTTCTATCCACTACTGCAAATGAAGTGTTAAGATTCCCAAAATATAATTTATATTTATATTCAAATAATAATGCTAAATTATAAATATTAAAATAATGTGAAATTTCATACCAATAAATTCAACTTAGATAAAATAACAAATTCCTTGTAAATCACAACATAGCAAAACTGTCACAAGAAGATACAGAAAATTTAAGTAGTCATAGCTATTTAAAAAATTGAATTGATAATTTAAAACAAACATTCTCACAAAGAAAATGTTTTCAATGGCAAATTCTCAGATGTTTTCAATGGCAAATTCTACCAAATATTCAAAAGAAAAACTAATAGCAATCTTAAACTTTCAGAAAATGGAGAAGGAAAAACTCAATTTCTTTATAAGTCTCACACAACCTTAATATTAAAAGTTGAAAAGGCATCACAAGAAAAGAAAATTACAAAAACTCATTACATGAACCTAAAATATCCTTAACAAAATATAATATAGCAAATCTCATTAAGACGAAGTGGGGTTTATGCTAAAATATGTAATGCTGGTTTAACAATTGAAACAAAATAATTCATTGCAATAACATAATAAAATAGAAAAATATATGATCATCTTGATAAAGGTAGGAAATTTTGTCAAACTGTAACTTACATTTATAATAAAAAGTCATTAGGAAAACAGAAATAGAAAAAATCTTTTTCAACTTGATAAACGGCATCTATTAAAAACCTATGTGAAACGGCATCTATTAAAAACCTATGTGATCATTATTTTTAATGGTGATAATGGTGACTTATTGAATGCTTTTCCCTGAAGATTAGGAGCAAGGTAGAGATGTCTGCTCTCATCACTATGGTGTTATCCAGGGCAATAAGTCAAGGGGAAAAAAGTATGAAATTTGGAAAGGAAGCAATAAAACATTTGTAGATAAAATAGTTGTTTATATGGAAAACTTTTTGAAGAAATCTACTATATCTAATAAGTGGAATTAGAAAGGTTACCAGAGACAAGGTCAATATAAAAAAAGGCAAAAAATTGGAAAATAAAACAAAAAAAATCCATTTACAGCCGCACAAAACACAAAAAAGTAAAAATAAATTTAACGAAAATCATGTAAGACTTCTACCCTAAAAATCCAAAACTACTGAGAAAAAGTAGCAAAGACTTAAATAAACAGAGAGATATACTATTTCCATTGTTTGAAAGACTCAACATTGTTAAGATGTCAGTTCTCCTAAAATTGAGCTACAAATTAAACATAATGCCAATCATGATACCTATAGACCTTTTTTTATGATTCCTTTTTTTAATTTTAGAGTATTATGTGGGTACAAATGCTTTGGTTACATAAATTGCCTTTGCACCACCCAAGTCAGAGCTACAAGCATGCCCATCCCCTAGACAGTGTGCACTGCCCCCATTAAGTGTGAATTTACCCATCCCCTCCACACCCCCCCCAGCTGCCCAACACCCTAGGAATGTAACTTCCCATGTGTGCACATTAGTGCTGATCAGTTAGTACCAATGTAATAGTGAGTGCATGTGGAGTTTGTTTTTCCATTCTTGTGATACTTCACTTAGAAGAATGGGCTCCAGCTCCATCCAGGATAATACAGTAGGTAGTTCACCATTTTTTATGGCTGAGTAGTACTCCGTGGTATACATATACCACATTTTATTAACGCACTCATATATTGATGGGCACTTGGGTTGTTTCCACATCTTTTCAATTGTGAATTGTGCTGCTGTAAACATTCTAGTGCAGGTGTCTGTTTTATAGAATGTCTTTTTTTCCCTTTGGTTAGATATCCAGTAATAGGATTGCTGGATCAAATGGTAGTTCTACTTGTAGTTTTCTGAGGCATCTCCATACTACTTTCCATAGAGGTTGCACTAGTTTGCAGTCTCACTAGCAGTGTATGAGTGCTCTATCTTTCTGCATCCATGCCAACATTTGTTGTTTTTGGACTTTTTGAAAAAAGTCATTATCACTAAAGTTAAGTGATATCTCATTGTGGTTTTGTGCATTTCCCTGATGATTAGAGATGTTGAGCATTTTTTTCATATGTTTCTTGGCCATTAGTCTATCTTCTTTTGAAAAGTTTCCGTTCATGTCTTCTGCCCACTTTTTAATGGGGTTGTTTGATTTTTTCTTACTGATTTTCCTGAGTTATATATAGTGTGCATACACACACACACACACACACACACCCTCACACACACACACACACCCTAGTTATTAGTCCTTTATCGGATGTATAACATGCAAATATTTTCTCCCATTCTGTAGGTTGTCTATTCATTCTAATGATAGTTTCCTTGGCTGAGCAGAAGCTTTTTCACTTGATCAGATCCCATTTATTTATTTTTCTTTTTGCTGTGATTGCTTTTGGGGTCTTCTTCATAAATTCTTTGCCTAGGCCGATGTCTATAACAATTTTTCCAACATTTTCTTCTAGAATTCTTGTAGTTTCATGCCTTAGGTTTAAGTCTGTTATCCACCATGAGTTGATTTTTGTGAGAGGTGAAAGCTATGTATCCTGTTTCAGTCTTCCGCATGTGGCTATCCAATTTTCCCAGCACCGTTTATTGAATAGGGATTCTTTTCCCAAGTGTATGTTTTTTTCTGCTTTTTCAAAGATCAGATGGCTATATGAGGATGGTTTTATATCAGCTCTCAGTCCCATTCCACTGGTCTATGTCTCTGTTCTTGTGCCAGTACCATGCTGTTTTGGTTACTACAGCCTTGTAGTATATCTTGAAGTCTGGTAAATTGACACCTCCCAATTTGTTCTTTTTGTTTAAGGTTGCTTTGGTCTTCTATGGTTCCATATGAAGCATAGAATTATTTTCTCTAGATCTGTGAAAAATGATGTTGATGTTTTAATAGGGATTGCATTGAATGTGTACATCACTTTGGGTAGTATAAACATTTTAACAATGTTGATTCTACCGACCAATGAGCATGGTATGGTTTTCTATCTGTTTACATCCTTTGCTATTTCCTTCCTCAGTGTGTCATAGTTCTCCCTGTAGAGGTCTTTCATCTACAGATTTTTAAAAGAGAAATTGGTAAATTGATTCTAAAATATTCATGGAAATGCAATCCAGATTAACCCTAAACAATTTGAAAGAGAGAAAGGCCAAAGTTAAAACAATCTCAGAGAGAGAGAGAGAGAGAAAGGAGCCAACGTAGAATTCTCAATCCTGATTTCAAGACTTGCTATAAAGCTACCATAATCAAATAAGTGTGGTATTGGCATAATGATACATCAGAATAGAGCATCCAGAAATAGACCCTCACATGTAGAATAAATTGATTTTCAACAAAGCTACCAAGTTAATTCAATGAGGAAAGAAAAAGATCTTCTAACAAATTATGCTGAAACAATTAGCTAGTATGAAAAAAAAAAAGAAACTTGAGCCCTGCCCTATATCACCATTTTAGTTAAATCTACAAAGATTATAACTACTATTAATCGTAGAGCCAAGTATGGTTTTATGATTACATTTGCTTTCTTATAAGTTTTATTTTGTTTTATTTCTGATGTTTGTTATTGCCTTTCCTTTTGGGTTGTGCTAATTTTTTTTAAGTTTTCCATTGCATCCAGATTTCCTTTTCCATTGAAACAATCCAGTGCAGTTTACCTTGGTTCCAGGTTATAGGGCTGTTAGGTCTGGCAGAGGGTAAACAGGTAGAAGGAAGTGGTTAAGGGTGAAGAGCAAGAACTGAATTCTAGCTAGTAACCAAATTGTGGCTAGGAACTGTTCCCTGGTAGGAACATACATACTAAAAAGTTCCCAGTAACCTTTAGCAGACCTACAGCTCATTATCATCTAATTAGCATGGCATGGGTGAAGCTTCATGAAGAATTCTGGGGAAGATGCACGTGTAGCAAGAAAACTGTTACAAACCAACCTGTTAGGTAACCTGTTATATAATCTTTTATATAACCCCAACCTGTCAATCACCACAAAAGGCGGTAAACAACAACCAGTCCTGCCAGGAAAAAGGTGGGACAAACTAGTGACCTTATGAAAGGCAGGGTGTGCTCAGACTTTGGGGTCTTCCTCCACTCATGGAGACTGACCTGTTTCACTCTCTCTGGGACATATTTTCACTTTGTGTAGCTTCCTTCTTAACTTTCATTCTTTCTTTTATGTGATAAACTGTTTGTATAAAATTTCTCTGTTTGTGATCACTCCATCATTGGCTCTACTGGGTACCAGTCCTCATTCTTGACGCTGGGAACCAGGGGACTGGGGAACATCCAGACAGACCTAACAGGATGGGTCCAGGTTGGCTCCGCATGTCTCTCATTCTGGGACCCAGATTGAAAAAGCAGTACTGCCTGAGGCTTGCTCTTTTTGATGACAGAGCAAGGAATATAAGAAGTGAAAGCTAAACTCATATGCTCAATATGGTGTACGCCATGCACACTCACAGTCCATTGGATGAAGTCAGTCACATGGTCAATCCCAGCCTCAAAGGAATGGGGAAGTACACTCTTCCAGAGCACAGGGGAAGAAGTGAATATTTGCTAAATAATAATATTATTTCACATACCATCCTCTTTCTTCTCCTATATTTGAAAATATATTTATTCTACCTTCATATGACTTACAGTTTAGCTGAGTGTAGAATTCTTCAGTGAAAATATTTTTTTCTTAGTATTTAGGGAAGACTTTCCAATTTGAAGACTTACGACTCCAGTTCTGGGAAATGCCATGGTACTTGGTTCTTTGATAATTTCCCCCTTTCCATTTTCTTTGCTCTTTCTGTAACTTTTTCCTGGGCTGATCTTTTAAGTCTCACTTTTTAACGTATATATTCCACTTGGTCCTATTTGTTCCATGTTTTGAGAAAGTTTTCTCAGTATTATTTTCCAAAATTTCAAATATTTTTCTTTGAATATGTCAATTAAGATGCTTTTGGCCTTTAAGTAAGAACTCAACTCAAAATAGTTTAAACAAAGAGGGGATCATCTTCCATAGCGAAAAATCCAGAGGTGGGTGGCACAGGCGTCAATTAATTCAGCTACTAAAGACACAGGGGCTCTGGCATCTTTGTTATGTCACCGTTGTCATTAGGCTTATAGACTCTTAGTAACAAGATGGCTACAGCAACGCCAAGCATTATGTTTCCACACAACTACATCTGATGGAAGAAAAGGAAACATCGGTCTTATGTTCTTTTTAAGAGTGAGAAAACTGCCCCAGAAACCCCACAACAGACCTTTCTTCAAACCTCATTGGCCAATAGTGTATCACATGCTCATTCTTAAGCCAGTCACATGACAGAGGGAATAGAATTACCATAATTGCTTAAACTAATCAAGACCCACTCCTGGTGATGGGGAGGGAATAAGCCTCCCCTGAAGCCCAAGGCATTTGGGGAAAGGTGGACAAAATCAGGATTCTGCCAGAAAAGAGGAAGTGAAGTAAACAATCATTACATAAACTTAAGAGAGCTACATTTGGCAATCAGAGTCTTAAATAGCTCTTTCCATTTTGATCATTTCATTCTCATATCATTTCTTGTTTTATGAATGCAATTATTCTTATTATCTCAAAGGATTCTAATTAGAGTTTTATTGATGCTCTCTGAGATTTTTCTTGTTACTTTTTTATGAGATTGTTTTATTCTATCTAATCTCCATCTTCTCTTTCATGAGAATGGTATTCTCACCTGTCTGTTGATCCTTAGTCATGTCTGCATCTTAAATGTGACAACCAAGAGCAGATGAGGGGTCTGATGCCTGTGGGTGGGGCTTTCATCTGACAGGCTGTGGCCTGGGATGATTAGGCTAGAAGTGTGTGGCTATTTTTTCAGGGAAATTCCTAAACTAAACAACGCAGACATCTTTTTTCTAAAGGATACTCAATTTGTCAATTTAAAAAAGAATAGTCTGAAAGTAAGGGGTGGTAGAGAAGGTAAGAAAACCAGGTGTTCTGTGTGTGTGCTTTCCATTAATCCTTCTAGTTGTAACCCCATGGTACCTTCCTATCCACCCTTCTAGCCACGTGCCTGCTGCCCCTGCCCTGGTTCTTATCCTATAGATGCTCCTACTCAGTCTGTCTTTGCTCTTTCTGTAACTTTTTCCTGGGCTGATTTTTTTGTGGTTTTTTTTTTTTTTTTTTTTTTTCTTTGAGACAGAGTCTCACTCTGTTGCCCGGGCTAGAGTGCCGTGGCGTCAGCCTAGCTCACAGCAACCTCAAACTCCTGGGCTCAAGCGATCCTCCTGCCTCAGCCTCCCGAGTAGCTGGGACTACAGGCATGCGCCACCAGGCCCAGCTAATTTTTTCTATATATATTTTAGTTGGCCAGATCATTTCTTTCTATTTTTAGTAGAGACGGGGGTCTCGCTCTTGCTCAGGTTGGTCTCGAACTCCTGACCTCGAGCGATCCACCGGCCTCGGCCTCCCAGAGTGCTAGGATTACAGGCGTAAGCCACCACGCCCGGCCCTGGGCTGATCTTTTAAGTCTCACCTTTTAACTTATATATTCCACTGGGTCCTATTTGTTCTGTGTTTGGAGAAATTTTTCTTGGTATTATTTTCCTGTGGTCTTAGCCCACCCCATTGGGAAAGGAGTTCAAGGGACCAAGGGAGGCCTCAAAAGGCAGCCAAGGGGAGGCCCTTTGTGGGGTGTGGATGGAGCTCCAACGTACCAACTGCACTGACCACACAGGTGCACGAGAGGCCCTCTGTGGTGCAGAGCAGAGGTGGGGAGGAAAGGAAGGGGTGCCAACTGGGGGTTAGGGGATTCCATTTGTACCATTGCGTTGGGCCCTGCAAGGAACAGGAGGGAGCTTGTTTGTTTCAATCCCCCTCATCTCTGGTACTTGCAAAGTCCAAACCCTCTTGTGATTAGGAATTAGGAAGGCCAGGAACAACTTCCCCATTTGTATCACCCAGGTGTTCTCTAAGTTCATGCTTCTCAAATTTGACCATATATAAGAATCACCTGAGCTTATTAAGTACATATTCCTGGACCCACCCACAGAATCTGACTCAGTAGGTCTGACAAGGGACCCATGAATTTACTTTCCTAACAAGCTCTGGGGGGTGAGGGTGTTCCTGCTGATCCACAGACCACAATCTGAGTAGCCCTGCTTGGTAGAGTCTTCATATGCTCCTGTGTCTTGCTTCAACAGTTACAAATTCCCTAAATATTCCCTGTCTCTGTCTCTGTCTCTCTCCCTGAAATTTATTTAAAATTTTCATCTGTTACGTTTTCTTCATTGTTGTGTTTTATATCTTTGAAAATTTTATTTGCTATCATTTTAGTGGCTTCTTGAAGGGAAGAAAAGATAAATGTGTATGCTCACTCATATTTTTTTGTGAAGGTTTTATAAAAGGTTTTTAAAAATTGGTATTTAAAGGAGTAATTTTTGTTTAACTGAAAATTAACTTAAGTGACCTGCCTCTTCCTTCTGATGGTGACAGATAAATGGAGTGTTACAGTATTATCATAAAATAATAGTTTTGAGTCTCAGACTCAATTTGACCTCTACTTGACCTAATGCACATGAATATTACTTTACCCTAGCAGCTGCATCTGTAAAATGTCAATATCATAATTATACTTGATTCTTATTTAATAGGAGTATTTTGAGGTTAAATGAGAAATTATTTATGAGACATTCCCAGGACCTGTATCGCAGTAATTAAGCTCCATATTTATGTAGGTCCTGCTCTGCATTGCCTAAGACCCAACACAGACGTGGTCTAATTCACCATTCCCTGGCACGCTGGAAAGAGGTACGGTGTAATTGGAACAGAATAAGCTCCGCAGTCAGACAAACTTCAGTTTGAATTTGATCTGAGCCACTAGCTATGTGACCTTGGGCACATTTCCTCATCTGCAGAAAATGGCATCAGACAAAGGTCTAGCAACTCTATGTAAAAGTGCACGCCAACTGATAAGAAAAACAATAGCACCCTAAAAGATAATAATATAAATATCAAAAATTCACAAGAAGACAAAATGCTGCTAATAAAGTAACACATGAAAAGTTCAATCTTGCCCTTTATTTTCTAAAGATGCAAAAATCAAAATAATACATTATTTTCACCTATAGATTAGCAAACATTTTAAAATAACAATATATATTACTAGCCTGTGAAATATCTACTCTCTATGACCTTGAGGTACTGTATATTATATGACACTTCTGTAAGCTACTTAAACAGCATGTATGTATCAAGATCCTCAAAAATGCTCATCTCGTTTGACTCCACAGTTCTTTTGTTTGTGTGCATATGTGTGAATCTCTTGTGAAAAAATGTTCTATATAAAAAATACATAAAGGTGTGGTTATATTGGCTATAATTTGCTTTCAAATACTTCAGTAGGGACAGCATAACAGGTGGTTGTTCCTTTTAACCTATACCCTCTGGGCAGATATAGATACTTAAAGTTCCCTAAATAGAAATACACATGCTAGCGGGGTAATCAAGAATCCTCACTCCACAGGGAGCAACTACAAATAATTAGAAAGTGTGATAATTATATAAGGGTTGTTAGAAATGACTTTTGTTGTACAATAAATAGCTGTTGGATGATGATGCAGGTATTCTACAGACTCGTTAGACATTATATGTTTAGGTATCTAGAAATTTTCTGGGAAATCATCTCAATGTTGTTATCTAATCCAGTCTCAGGGACAGGTTCAGCCTCCTTTAGACCTGACTTCTATAAAGTTGAGCCAGGTAAGAGAGGAGATGGAGTGCATGGTGGCCTCTGATGGTGGTTGATGGGAGACCTTGGTTTCCTAAGATCACATGGAGTTCTTTTTTGTCCTTAGGTTATAAGCCAAAGTGCCCATGTGAGCAGAAAAAACAAACTCCATTTCACCTACTATACTCTCACAACACAGAATGCTTCTATGACCTCATGTGTGGGTTTTTTCCCCACACATCAAGCAAGCAATCAATTCTCCAGATTCTGCACCAGACACCCACTGGGTGTCCTCTAATTCAATTCAATTCTGACACTATCTACCTGGAGAGGGTGTCAAATCCCAGAGGTTGAGGGCTCAGTCCCACAAGATTACCCTCTCTTGCAAGCCCAGGTTGTTTTACCTGTGCCTCTGACTGAACAACTACAAATCATGGTTCTCACGGGACCCTCCTGGGTTTGACTAATTTGCTAGAGCAGCTCACAGAACTCAGAGTAACACTTACTTACATCTATTGGTTTATTATCAAGGATATTACAAAGAATACATCTGAACACCAAATGGCAGAGATGTGTAGGGCAAGGTGTATGGGAACGGCGAAGAGCTGCCGTGCGCTCTCTGGGAGTGTCACTCTCCAGGAACCTCCACATGTTCAAGCCCAGTTCTTTAGGTTTTTAAGAAGCTTCATTACGTAGGCATGATTGATTAAATACCATTGGTAATCAACTCAACATTCAGCCTCTCTCCCCTTCCTAGAGATTGGTTGATGGGACTGAATGTCCCAATCCTCTAATCACGCCTTGAGTTTTCCAGTGACCATCCTCTGTCCTGTAGCTAGCTACCTAGGGGCCATCAGTCAACTCATTAGCATATAAGACACTTATCACTTTGGAGATTCCAAGGATTTTCGGAGTCATATGCCTGCAAACTGGGATGAAGAACACGTATATATTTTACAATATCATACCCTCTGTGAGGGGGGACGTGTGGATAGTCTCAGCACTGGTCTTGCAAAGCAGTGTACCTGGTAGCGTGGGGACCCTGAACTCTATCTTGAGTCTTACTCCAGTTGCAGAAGCAGCTTCTCCACATCCTATTGTGAAACAGTCCCTTGTTTGGGATCTGCAGAGTGGGAACAGACAATGAAACAGAGCCCAGGGAATTTGTGAGCCATGCTAGAGGAAGAACTCAAAGGTGAAGCATAGGGCATAGGTGTGCAGAACAAAGAACCCACAGGTCTGCATTCAGAAACATGAGTGGTCAGTAATGGAGATCACCAGCCACTTGACACAGGCCCCAAGTGTAGGACCTCGAGGGTAGTTTTTGAGTCACGGGACCTCCAGTAAAGAGCATCTTTTAATAATTTCTACCTCTTTGGGCCAGAAAGGCAGCCGCCTCCACTGAAGCAGGGCTGGTCCAGAAATATTGCTACTAGCATTAGCTATGCCTCCTTCAGCAGACAATGAAACTGCCTATATTAAGGTAATGGAAGGCCATACAGCAAGAACTGGGGTAAAAGTCCAATTTCTACAGAAGTATAGACATAGCTAACAGTTCACCAGTCATTGTTCCCTGGCTTGTCTTCCTATAATTGTTTACTGCTTAGGAGTCACGAATCCTTGACTGGCATAAGATTTGTGACTTCCTCAATCACTTCTATAGACATCATTGCTATTATAAAACCTAAGACTGGTCTTTGAGATATCTTCCAGACTCAGCATTCGGGGGACTAACTGACACCAACCAGACCAGTGGCCATTGGTGGGAACCGACTCAACAAGTCAGTTTCTGCGATCTTCTACTCAGGAGCTATCTTAGCACAAGAAGACAATTTCTGCTTCCCAGTCCTATGAGTTCATCCCCAGCCAATCAGCAGACCCAATTCCCTAGCTCTTTGTCTGCCAAACTACCTTTAAAAACCTGAGCCCCCAAATTCTCAGAGAGACAGATTTGAGAAATTCCTCCCATCGCCTCACTCAGTGCCTTGCAATATTAAACTCTTTCTCTGCTGTAACCCTTGCTGTCTTGGTGTATTGGTTTCATCCCGTGCAGTGGGCGAAAAACCTGGTTGGGCAGCAACAGTGATATGTTGAGAAATTCACATTCATCAGCTCACATAACCCTCACGATAACCCCAACGTGCAGGTATTATTATATCCCCAATTCACACACTTAGAGGGATTTTGTATTTTGCCTAAAATGGTAAATGTGGCACGCAGCAGAGCTAAAATGTGAATTCAGGTCCGCCATGTTCCGAAACCCAGCCCTTAATAGATAGAGGTACACTGGATAGCAGGGGACAGCACTTATACCTGCCACCCAGGCTCCAGAGTGGTGAGGGCGTAAGGCAAGGCCACGTTCACCTCCTACTGGGCCGTGTGTGTGTGTGGGGGGGGGTGTTGGGGGGAGGGTTTATGGTGGTAACCATGGTACCCAAAGGCCAGCATCTCCGTCTGAAGTCACATTTCTCAGTACATGGCAGGCACAACTCTGGTCGGGAAACTCACATGCCCCTTCCCCATCCAGCGCACTGGAAGAGCAAGTCAGCTGATAAAGGGAGAAGATGTGGCCTCAACCTTGTTTCCAGGGCATTGCAAATGTCCACAAGTTCCCAGAGGCTGGACCGCTAACTCCTCATGGCAACTTTACACTGACCAGCCCCATCTCTCCAGGCCTGGCCCCTAGACAGTTTTTTTTTTTTTTTTCATTCAGGCTTTTGTAATTACAGACCAGGTAAAGCTGCTTAGTAAATCAGGTCTGAGACCCCACCACCCCTGGCATGCTGAGTTGTTTATATCCTGGTAGTTAGTATTGTTTTATATATCTCAGAGAGTGGCTATATGAGTTTGCTAGGGCCACCATAACCAAGTGCTGTAAACTGAGTGGCCTAAACAATGACATTTATTTTCTTACAGTTCTGGAGGCTGGAAGTCCAAGATCAAGGTATCAGAAAGGTTGATTTCTTCTGAGGCCTCTCTCCCCTGTTTACGGACAGCAGCCTTCTTGCTGTGTGTTCACATGGTCTCTCTGTGTGCATGTCTGTGTCCTCATCTCCTGTTCTCATAGGACACCAGCCATACGGGATTAGGGCCACCAACACGACCTCATTTTAACATAATCACCTCTCTAAAGACCCTATCTCCAAATACAGTCACATTCGGAGGTATTGAGGATTAATGCTTCAATATATAAATTTTGTGGGGACATAATTTAGCCCAGAACAGTAATCCTAAGAAGGAATTTCTAGGTTGTATAGAGGCTGCCTATGTCTCAGCTCTTCAGATGTGCAGGATGCAGGGTATCCCATATTAGGGGATACATCTATTTTATTATTTAAACCAGGAAATATTCAGGGTGAAAGAGGGAGTTATCGATAATGATACCAGAAAACAGGACTAAATTGGGATCATCCCTCAGGTAAACTAGGAAGTATGGTCTCCCTACCCATAAATCAAGAATCCCAAATTTCCACATATACATTCACTGCAAGAAATAAACTATTTGTACAGTGTTCCCTGGGTCTTTCTAGAGGAAAGAGAAATGGAGGCCTGGACTCTGTTTCAGACAGTACATCCCCGAGCCCAGGGTGAGGTGCTGCACCCTCCCCCTGCTAGTTGGTGAATCCATCCAGCCTGCAGACTACGCATTGCTGTGTTTGGGTTCTGTGGCTCACCTTCCCTCTGCACAAAGCGTGGGGATACACCACACTCCAGATCTCCAGAGTTCAGCCTCTAACAATAAGTGAATGTACTGCCCCTTTTAGGAGCCACAAAACCCAACTAGGGACAGCACCAGCCTCCAAGAAGCATTTGGAAATGACTGAGGACACTTCAAGTGCCATGATGACTAAGGCTGGGAGGCAATGTTGCTCAACATCTTCCAATCCTGGATAACACAAATCTATCCCATGCAAACTGCCCAGAGCACCTCAGTTGAAGTGCACAAATGCAGAATATCAAATTGTTGATTTTAAAACACTGCAAGGCTGGGCGTGGTTGCTCATGCCTGTAATCCTAGCACTCTGGGCAGCCCAGGTGGGAGGATCTCTTGAGGTCAGGAGTTCCAGACCAGCCTGAGCAAGAGCAAGACTCCATCTTTACCAAAAATAGAAAAAATTAGCAGGGCACGGTGGCACATGCCTGTAGTCCCAGCTATTTGGGAGGCTGAGGCAGGAGGATCACTTGAACCCAGTGAGCTATGATGATGCCACTGCACTCTATCTGGGGCAACAGAGTGAGACTCTGTCCTCCCCCACACACAAAAAAAAAAAACCTTCAAAATCTGGTTGGAAATTTCTGGGATCGGGGAGACCATAGGGTGGTGATTTTGCCATTCCACTTGCTCTGTCCCTGTTTAAGATAAAGTTTTCCCTCTTTATCCTCTTCTCACCCCAAGAAGACAATGAGCCTAGATTAGAATTTTAAAACAAGACCTGGGATTGAATTTGGGCCCCACTGCCTAGTATTTGTGTGACCTTGGCCCATTCAGCTAAGTGTTTTGAGCCTCGTTTTTCTCATCTGTAGAAGGGGAGAGACACTCGCTTCTCCTACCTGTCTGGAAGGATTTGTGTGTCCCACAGGGCAATATTTGTAAAGTGCTTTGCAAACTGAAAACTCTATACATAGTGAGCTGCCACAGGTATTAGCGATGTGCTTACATGAGAAATCGTGCCCACTGGGAAGTGGCTCAGTCGTTCCTATTGTACTTTACCAGGACAAGACAGGACAAAGAGAGAAGGGACATGGCAGCTTAGCTTCGCCCCTCCCCCCTCTTCCCACTCCTTCCTGTCATTACAAATGTTAGGTACACAGAGGACACGTTTAGCACCGGGAAGTCTGTACTCCTGCCCACCCACCCACCGCCCAGCCTGGTCTTTGCAACAAAGGCCCTCTTGGGTTTTCTTCCCTCCACCAAACCTTCCTTGACTCCAGGGGACAGGGGCTTGGGGAGCCTGTGATTGTATTCCTAATTGCATGTGAAGTGTTGTAAACCCCGTGGAGCACATAAAATTCTAATCTATTTTAGTCCCCATTAATTTCCCACCCCTTTTCATTTATAACTTGCTCTCCCCTCTCTGTAATGCTCCCTTTTCCCTGATGGATTTGTAAATTCTCCTTTTATTCCCTTCCACCCCCTGGCAGGCATTAATTCAATCTCTAGTGAGGTCTTGTGCGTGTTTCCCTTTGAATCTTCCCGGGGACCCCAGTGCTTCGGAGGTGGCCTGGGCAGTCTGACCCCAGTTCTGGCCGGCTCTCTGGCCCTGTCAATGTCTCACGGGTGTCAACAAGCTGCTTTGTGACCTAATTTTATTACTGGCCAAATGGGACTCAAGTGCTCACTGCACACTTGGCAGGCATGCTGTATAGACCAGTTAATCAGACGTGGCCTAATGCCCCTCCTCTGACTCTCCGGAATTAAGCCCTGTGGCCCCATTCTCTTCTGTGCTGGGTATAAATTTGCAGCCACTACACTCAGGTGCAAGACATGTCACATTATTTAACTTTTCTAAATCAAATTAAATATGAGTCTGAGTCTTCCCTTGTTAGGGTGTTGAGAAGTTAAATCACAATCTTTACCAGGCCTGTCCTCTGAAGGGCCATGCAGGGTGCCAGGGACCTTACCCAGCGTTCAGCATCCAAGAATGGTCCCCAGGTCTTTGATCCACAGACGTCACAGCGCTAAACACCTTATCCAGACCATCTCTGTCTCCTGAAAGTGGAAACTCAGGTTCTTGCCCCCAGGGCACAGAAAGCCAATCCATCTGGGGTACTTTCCCAGCCCTGGGAGCCAGGAGGGTCCCCAAATAAGGTCCCCTCCCTGGGAAAGGGCAGCTCTCCCTTCATGGGGTTGGCTCTTCCCCCTCTAGCCATCTCTCCACCTGCCTCCGTCTGCCCCGACCACCACTGCCACCCAAACCCACACGACGCTGGCTCAGAAACGGTTAGAAACAGGTTGGCTACTTTTTTAGGTGAAGTAGGAGTCTGCTTTGCAAAGGAAACTTTGTGCAGTCTTTTTTGCAAGATATGTAAAAATAAAATCCAGTAACAGATTAAAGTTTTGCTGTCTCATCTGCTTCTCCCTTCCCTGTCCCTCCCGACTTCAGCCCAAGACTGACTCAGGCATGGAGCCTGCTGCCCCCCTTCTCCCCACTTGCCAGGCCCTCCAACATCCCCAGGTGGAGGTGGGAATGGCAGGGGGCCATCATGGTAGGGGACAGTCCTGCAGTGTGGGGCCTCCTGTATGTTCCAGCCCTAACACTGCATCTGCAGTTCCCCGCCCCACCTCCCATTCTGAATGACTCCCACCTGCAGTTCCTTCTTGATCTAGCCACTCTCAGTCTCTCCCTTCACCTCTGTTCTACCCTTCTTTTAGGGTCACCTTGACCTTCTAGGCCAGGAGTCCACATCTGGCCTGGGAAATAGAGCCACATACTTGCCCCTCACCAAACTCTGGAAGAGCAGTCTCTCACCAGAGCCCCTGACTTCAGCTGCATCAGCCAGCTCTCTTCTGGAAGGAAAGTTTTTATTTTCAATTCTTAATATGGGCATCAGTTCCCAGCCACCCTCAAACTTCAGGAAGCACGTGCTAAGTTCTTCTCCCCACTAGTTCTCTTGAGATTCAACTCCCTTACTCCCACTTGGCTGGGAATCCTTACTCTAAAACTCTTTAAATCTCCTTCCCAATTTAATCTTAGATTTTTATATCGAATGAAGCAGCCGTTGGCGTACCCCGTATAAGCGGTGAGCCACCCATTGTTCTCAGCTTTGGGATCCCAAAGACAGGAAGGATCTCGTTTTAATATCCCGTTACAAATGTTTTGCATAAAGTAAGGCAATGATGAGTGCAATACCCAAAAATAAGCTAGTGTAAGGGGAGCACACATGACAGTGCAGATCCTTGGGAGGGATGACATGAGAGCAGGGGTGTGGACAGTTGGGGGGTGCCCCAGGCCGGTGTCTGAGCGAAGAGCAGTCCAGGAGGAGAGGACAGCAAGTGTGTGGGCCTGGCACGTGGCAGGAGGTGGAACCGGCTGGTGCAGAAGGAGCAGGTAAGCGGGCCAGCCAGGAGTGGCTGGTGGCCGGGGGGCAGGGCATGGGGGGTCTCACAGGCAGAGAGTGGGTGCTGTTCTAATGGGTGACAGATTCCTGGCAGGCTTGGAGAAGAAGTGCAGCACAACCTGCCAGAGGTGCTAAAGGATCAGGTGGCCTTTGTGTGGGAAACAGACTCTTGAGGAACAAGAGCAGAGGCCCCAGGAGAAGATCTGGGTGACAGCAGTAACAGAGGTCCTTATAGAAAGTGGCCATGTTGGAGATATGGTCTGAAACCTTGGGCAGCAAGGTGTGTCGATAGAATGTATCCAGGATATGCAAAAAAGAAAAGTTCTTAAAAGGGAGATTTTGAACTTCCAAGTAGCTCCACCTAGGACCAGTCCTGCCCAGGGGAGGCAATGTCATCAGGGCAAGCAGCGTTCTTCATCACGGACTTAACCCGGGTTTGCAGAGTCTCAGAGGTACTTGACCACAGAGACTCTGTTGAGGGAACCTCTCTTGCCATCTCTTAAATGGGGTGGATTTACAAGATAGCACCTATAAAGAAGTTTTTTCAAAATATGGTCCAAGGACTACTGTTAGAGACAAAGAGCCAATTATATAGACAACCCAGTTCCTATTGATTTATATCTGGATCTAAAACTACAAAAACTAAGAAGCAGTTTGATGGGGACATAATAAAAAGAAATAAGGAGGAAAATCAGAAGAAATATTATATTTCAGTCAGTTGCTATTTCAACTAACCTAATCAATGCTTGGTTTTTCAATCATTGCTTAGCTCTTAAATTTCCTTTCAGGGTTAAAGGAAAAAGCATTAACTTATCCTCAAGGTCTTGTCTGTCCCCAGTTTTCTAGTGATCCCCATGTTGCCTGCACTGTGATGGTTTCCTAGTCTTAATAGCATTCTAATTGAATAGAGCTGGAATTTTTTTTTTACTTTTATATACAGATATATTAGTTTTTAGTTGCTTCTTTAAACCTCCATTTCTCTTTGTAATCTACATGCTTCAGGGAAAGGATTGCAGAATCTAAATGGCCTCAGGGGTCAGGTAGATAACAGCTGTGCTGAGGGGCTGGATGTGTAGGGAGTAACCGGTGCTCGGTGCTCGGGGGAGCAGCAACGTCCATGCCCACGGAAAGTTATTCCAATTAAGGAAAGGAAAAGAGTTAAACATCTTGCTGACAAAACAAAACATAGTGTCTGGAAGACCCCTCCCCACCTCGTCTCTCCCGATGGCATGAAGCAATATTTTCTCCTAGACCCCCAAGCCTACATTTCTCCTGATCAGTTAAAAACAGATGCTAAAATATGCCCAAACCAGCAAAAATAACCCAAAATGGAACAAGAAGCGATCCTCGGCTTGCTTAGCAAGGGCAGTGCCTACCGCTACTATCCCTCCTGTGAACACTTTGCCTATACTTGTCTTACATGGCCTCATTATTAGGCATTTACAACTTGATTTTCTACTAACAAAAAGATATGCTTAAAGAGGCAACATTTTTGAGGTCTTTAAAAATCTAAATAGAACAAAATGTTTTCCAGCTCTCAAAACTAGTGCTTTCTCATTCTTGCATTTGAATAGTCTTTAGTACTTTCCAAAGTGCTGGAATACACTATCTCAGGATGTGCTAGATTATGCTGCAGTAGTAACGCCAAAATTTCAAAAACCCAACAATAAAAATCCCTACAAGTTTCTACCTGAGAAGGACACACATCACTTCTGCTCATATTTCAGGGGCCAAAGCACTTCATAAGGCAGTACTCACCCTCAAAGCAAGCAGGGAGTGCTACCCTACCAAAAGAAAAGCCAGAAATATTTGTTAAACTCCACTAATGAATTACAACATACATACAGGTATTTTCACATTAAGTGCTTAACCAAAGATAGGGCTGGAAATCTATCTATGTAGCATACGAAGAGACTGACTTAGAGATTTAGTGACTTTTCCAATACAATCTAACTAGCTACTGGAGAACAGAAACAAAAACGCTGTTTTCCTAAATCTTGGTTTAATGTCTTTCCATCACAGCATGCTCTCAACCCTTGGCTATGTTAGCTAGACTTTTTTTTCCCCAACTAATTTATTTATTTATACTCTCCTGATTTCAAAGGATGTTTGAGTGACATTATGTGATAGCTGTGCCACAGTCTTATTTTTTTGTATACACATAGAGCTTCTGGCTGTGATTATATTGCAGAAAAAACAGGTTTTATAATCATTTGATTTTTTTTCATTTATTTTAATGACCTATTAAAATAATGATATGGTTGATTCAATCAACTAAACTGTTTAAGATTGTTGAAAATAATGATTCCCTTGAAGAAAAAAAAAAGTCAATTCAGAGGTCATCTGTGGGTATTAAGGCAGAAGTCTTCAAGTACAATGTGCTACAACTGAACAGCCCTTGTGCTAAGAGCTGAAGGGGAGAAAAATAGCATTGAGAGCTCCTAAGTGCCTTTGAGAATTTGAGTAACAACATTCCAAATTTCCATCAACACTAGGTTGTTACAATGTGAAAAGGGACCCTTTGACCAGCGAATGAGATGATTCACTTAACACTTTCTAGGGCAAAATGAGTTTTCCGTAATTGACAAAAATGAAATACACATTAGATGACAGCAAAAGATTTGTAATCCCAAACATAGGTAATGGCTTAGATAATTTTATAAGAAATTTAGGTAGTGTTTTCTCTTTTTCTCATCATGTATTTTTTTCAGTCAGAATTAATAAATTCCTTAGACAACCGGCATCCCAGCCTTTAGTTAACAGATACATTTGCATAACAATAATAAACCCTTTCCCTGTGTGTGTATGTGTGTGTATTTGAGATATGGTGTGTTAGCTAGTGGGCGTGCATGTGTCTGCATTTCTAGGACCCATGGGATGAAATTATGGTGAAAAATTTAGAGGCAGCCTATTTTTCTCAACTTGCTGGAGACTGGTTTCACGCTTCTTCATTTTAATAGGAATCAAATGAAGGATGCTGACTCATTAAGAGTTTGCAGTGAGAGGTGTGAATTTCTAGCTGTTGGCTATGCATAAGTGCAGGTTAGTATTTTTAAAAGGTGAGAAAATAATTTTGTCTAATGTTAGAGGAATTACATTTGAAGTTTAGATCTGGAAGATCTGTTTACAAGGACTTTCAAACTTAACGACTATTTCAGGATGTTGTCATAGCACTGACAAGAATATGTCTTATTCAAAAGCACACAGGAGGGAAAAAAAGTGTGTGTGTGTGTGTGTGTGTGTGTGTGTGTGTGTGTATAAGCTGTCCTGAAAGTATCCAGCCATTTTTAACATGCAATTTTCATATTACATGGCTGGATACTTTCTGGACTGCCCTCATATATACTTTTAATTTAATTTTTTTACCAGTATATTGAAGATAATGATAATATCTAACTCACAAAGTCATTATGTCTACTACATAATACTGGTTGTTGTCATCATCATCACCATCATTGTCATAATAATAAAATGTTAATATACTAATGATTTTCAAACTTTTTAAATTTTTAGCCATGAAATTCATTATTCAAGTATTATCTTAAATGGAAACCCTCTGTCTGGATAAAACATGTATGTAAAATGAAATGGCTCTGGTTGAAGAGAGAGTGGAGACCCTGAACCCCAGTAGGTCTCCCAACACCAGTCCCCACCCCTAACCCTGCTGGGGCTCCATAGTGCATATTTGGAAAATCATTGCTTTATGTCATCCGTCATTTGTATCTGATGTAGGTAAAATTTCCAACTACAACCCCCCCCAAACACATACACACATAACTTCAGAGCAGGTTATTGGGCAAATACGCTAAGTATAGTTAATCTCTAATAATAGCAACAACTCTTTAACTGAGTGCTTACCTGCTTTGCTCAAAACATTACACCTATCTCTAATTATCATTGCAACTCTGTGTGACTGGTATTATTACCTTTATTTTTAAAATGGGTAAGGGAAATACAAAGAGATAGCAAGGTAAAAAAGTTAGTAAAAAAGCTAGGATTTGAATCTGAGTCTGCCTTTCTTCAAAGCTTATGCTCTTTCTGCTTTACCATGTTTTTACATTAGAGATCCAGGAAAGTCTATGGGTTTTGTAAAATAAGCTTTAAATTCAGGTTTCATTTTGGAATAATCCAAAAACTTTAATGCATGGATATTTAGGATCATCTCAATGACTACCTTATAACTGAACATGGTCACAAGATTTCAGTGCTCTTATTTGCTTTTGTTAGCAATTACGTTGTTGCCAAGTGGCACTACTTTAATGGCTCCTACTAATGAGAAAAGAACAGAGGTGAACTGAATAGTAAATGATGCGTTTGTGCCAAATGACATCACAGCAGGCTGTACAAAGTAGTTCAGATAGAGGGAAATAGTCAGCACACAAGGTAGTCATACGGGCACGTGAAACTCTAAGGAACATGGGCTGTGGCAACCGGCACTATACTCTTGTCACAACCTGTGATTGAGGTTCAGTAGAACTTCACTTATTAATGTTGTTCATTTGAATTTTATCGTGTTTGTATTTGAGTTTGTATTTAGTTGGTTGAGTTGTTTTTGGATATATTAGTATTCTCGCCATGAACAGTTTATATCTAGTTTTGTGTTAAACATATTTAAGAAACATAAAAATAACTTAACACAGGAATTCTTGAATATTTTTCCCTTTAAAGGGGATCTGTACGGCGGTCCCAAACCTTTTTGGCACCAGGGACCGTTTTCATGGAAGACTGTCTTTCCACGGGACGGGAGTAGGGGAGGATGGTTTCAGGATGATTCAAGCGCATGACATTTATTGTGCACTTTATTTCTATTCTCATTACATTGTAACATATAATGAAATAATTAGACAACTCACCATAGGTTGGGGACCCCTGCAGTGTAATATATACATTGCTCAAGTTTGAGGAACACAGCACAGACTGGACAGGTCCTCCAGCTACTGGGTTTGCTCTTGGGAAACCTTCGGATTAGAATCTGAAAACTGGTTAATTCCATCAAAAGTCTACTCCATTCCATCAAACAATTTGGTTGATTGAATTTTTTTCTTTTTTACAAATTTACTGAAACTTCATGATGTACCCTGAAGATAAAATCTGCTAATCGTGAGAGACGTGTGTGTGTGTGTGTGTGTGTGTGTGTGTCCTACAGAGTGGTTTTATGTGCTGGAATATTCTAACCAGGTGTCTTCTTTGGTTGAGTTATTAATCCAAAACTTCCTCCTTTAAGGTTTTTAGTTGAATTTACAAATCTTATTATTTTACCTTTAAATCTAGCAAATCTTAGTCATATGTCTGTGGGGGAGGGCTTTTATTAATGTTTGGTCCTATTTCAAACATTGGTTAAGCTCCTTTACAAATTTTAAACTACATTTATAAATTTAATATATTCAATTTCCTCTTTAAACACTTCAATTATCTGGCTGGAAAACTTCCTTCATACTTAAGTGATTCATATAAGTCTAATAAATTAGACTTTTAAATACAGTGAACCTTAAGTTCTCTTAAATATTTAAACACTGTATATAAAACTAGTAAAATTTCAACTTAAAGTTACAAGACTAAATCAATTACTCAATTGTGCATTTTATATTGGTGTTACAAAGCTAAACCATTGTTCTAATAGGTCATTATTAGTACTTAAACATTGCTAGTAACTAAAATTTCAAATTTTGCTAGATTCATAACACAAAGACATTAGTACTATGATTCTGGTCTTTTAAACATTTTGGTAATTAATTCTAAATTCTCTGAGTTTTAAAAGATGCTTACACAGTAAAGAAACAATTGTAACCCACACAATTTGGATGGATACTATCTGACCCAGTTGAGGTTACATGACAACCCAAGATTTCAGCTGAAACAGTAACTGAACACTTGTATACAGGGCCTGTCTAGTTCCACCTACCATGGTTATACCAAAACCCTTCAATGCAGTGGCTTCATAGACTGTTTAGCCCACATCCGTATGGTCAAATAACATATTACGTGATTATTCCATTTACCCAGTAAGACTGCATTCTCAACCCAGGCTTGCTTGATTGGATTTTGCTTTTCTTTGTTTCTTAAAATACATGAATGCATTCTCCACTTAACTCTAAAGACTTTTGGATCTGTCAGAATCTTGCATTCTTTTCATATACTTCCATTTCTTAAAATGGAATTCTAAATATCTCTCATGACTGGCTGACTATTCAGTCACAACTTTTAAGGTCATTCCTCTGACACAACCTATGTCTAAGCCTCAGAGAAATTCATTTGGAAGTCTAGCCCAGTTATTTTCAAAATGTTGTACTTGTTCGGAACTCTTTGTTCAACTATAATGTTATACAGAACTATGAACAAATAAAGCAGACAAAAGCTTCATATTCTATCATTTTAAAACAATGTGAACCTCCAGGCATGAGATCACAGAGAATCTTCTCTAACTTTTATTTTTATGGTCTTGGCCATCAGCCATGAGCTGTCACATCATCTGGCCAGCGTGTAAGGATGGAGCACATGGCCACATGGCTCACAGGCAGTGACAGCAGTTAACTGTGGTCCTGGTGCTCAGCATGATCATCGAGCCATGCACAAAATCCAGGTAGGGTCTAGTAGCAGAAAGCAGCATGCGGTGGAGGATTGTGGAAGACTGCTGGCTGTTACCTAAAATCCATGTTTTCCCTTTCTTTTTGCACATAGCTAGATTACATACCCAGACTCCATTGCAATTAGATGTGCCTGTGTCACTGAGCTCTAGCCAATGTGAATAGACAGGAAGATGGCACATCCTCCATCAGCCTGGGTCCCTGAATGTTTGCATGAGTGAGGGCCACTCCATCACCCTATTCACACTGTTATACATCAAAAAGCAAACTTGTACTGTGGTAGAGCCGTTATACATTTGGGAACCTATTTGTTATGGTGGCCAGCAGCCAATAGGATCAACCTCTCCATATGGCCCTTTACTCAAACTTCCATGAGTAGGGTCCCCATCACTGTTAATTTCTCAAAAAGGAGGTGCCCATTAGCAACGTCCACTCAGAATGATGCAAGTTTGAGGCTGGTCAACAGTGGGGCCTGGTGCACCAACACACAGCAGACTCAAGCCTGCAGCATTTTGAGCATATCCCGATTCCCTTGGAGTCAGACACCATCATCAATGTCTGTAAGCAGACATTGTGAGAGTCCAGATTCTAAGTCAGACTGGAAGGATTTGGTGCAGTTTACCTAGTACTTGTGTCTTGAGTCTTTCTCTGATGGTGACACATGATTCCAGAGGTTTCAGGGAAGGGTGACTGTGCCCAGAGTGGCCAGCGTCCTCACAACACAGGCGTGGTTACCCACAGCGATGGGACAATCGTTCAGTAAGTCAGCAGTCAGTTTCCACCAGGGAAGTAGCCCATGCTGGAGAGCAGGTTTGAGTAACTAGGAATTGGGGCCAAATGGCCTTTCAGTCTCACAGAGCAGGGTCACCAGAGTGGGCTGGCCTTTCCCACTGGGGCCATCCCACCACGGAAGGGCTCACTGAACTCTCCGTGGAATTGTGCACACACAGCGCGTTTCCATTAACAGAGCTTCCCACCCCCGCCCTGCAGCTGACTCCAAGCATTCATTAACATTCGAGTCAAGCCTGATCTACTCTGCGAAGCCTATGATCCCTCAGGACAGGTGAGCTTCTCCCTTCTCTATTTTTCCATAATACCATGAGCATAGTTCTATGTATCAGCCAGGTTTGTGTTTGTTTACTGCTATGTCTCGTGCCAGACTGTGATTTGGGGGCAGTGGCTATCTTTCCTCTTGCAAACCACCTTGCCTTTGTCACCATGTGTTACTCAAGAAATAATCTGTTAATGGATTAATGAGTATTTATATGAATTAGCTGGAATTTCAATCTGCAACTATTATGTCACCATATAGTTAGAACCTATATTTCACCAGTCACCCCTTCCCTGGGTGTTTGATTTCTCCCTCTTAGCAACACAATGATAATTCTCTAACTTCTGCTTTATTCCCCAGGATAAAGACAGAATATGAAAGGTGT
>CM052444.1:1475573-1511293 GCA_028533085.1 Varecia variegata
TAGTGGTGGATAGTGGAGGCAAGAAGGAGTAGCCTTTCCTGTTTTTGCAAAGTTCTCTAAAATCTGCAGAGTCCACGCCTGTAGGGCATCACTGGCAGCCTTTGAAGGAACCAGCTTTGTTGCTCAGGAAGGCGGGGGAGAGACCGTGCTCTGAGGCACACAGGCCTCTCCCAGGCATATGGACCCATCCCAGGCCTGGCTGAATTCAGCGCAGCATCTTTTATCACACAGCTTAGGGCCACCGATAAGCTACGGGCTCTCCTCCACCTGCAGAGTAGGCCAACAGAGGTGTTCGACTTGCCTTATGCAGAACCTTGGGGTTCACAGAAGTGTTTGGGGCCCTCACTCTTCAACCTTTCCAACTTCTTTGCATCTTGGTCTTTTAGATCAAATTCCATTTAAAGAAATAGCTCTGAAGGTACAAAGGAAGATGGAGAGACACCCTGTGAGACGTGGATGATGTGGGGTTGGTGTCCCAGCGAGCCACACCAGTGGGTACTCACGCTGCCTTCCATGAGCTGGCAGCACCGAGCAGGGGGTCTTGCGTGCCATCCCCCCACGGCCCCTGGAGGCGAGTCGGAAGGAATTCCAGAGAGCCCTAGGCTGATAAGAGTGCAGATGGCAGAGCTGGGGGAAGGTCTAGGGACAAGGCAGAAGGTAGTTGCACCCACTGTGGAGAGTCTACCCTACCCAGCATCAGCCGGTGCCCAGCCTGGGGCTGGATCCCGCCCGCAGGTGTGTGTGCGTGTTGCTATGGGAGAAGCGGCCCGTGCAGCTCCCGTGCTGGGGCAGCTGTGACGGGCGGAGGAGAGAGGCAGGCCCCTGCCCGTGGGTGCCTTCCCGCCAGCCCCTGCTGCCTCTGCAGAGCGGGGGAGGAGTGAGCCGCGTGGCAGCCGTGGCTCCCAACGTGCAGGGTACACTCGGCCACCAGGAACAATCTGTCACAGCCGCAACACACTGAGGCTGGTTGTTTGACACAACCCAAGCCACCAGTTTAACTAAGATCTTCACAAAAAGACTGACGGGGCAGGGGAGGGCGAGGACAGAAAAGGCCGTGTGATTTAAACAGGACGTTGGAGACAGCCTTCAGCAGGTGACGTTAGACTCTGATACCTTACACCACACTGTGAATTGGTCTACAGTACTGCAGACACTCCTGTTATGTTGGGTGACAGTACAAAGTAGGCAAGGAATGAGCAGGCCCTATTCTTAAATAATTCTTTATGGATGCAGAAAGTACACAGAATTAACAACAATAGAAAAAGATATAAACATTGACGTCTAACACCCCCGGCATAAATAAAACCTGCCCCCTCCTGAACCAACATGGTCTTTGACTAGAACAGTTAGAACTTTTTATACACCATTATTATCATTATTACTATTACTATGCAGTGAGTGGTCCCCACTCTGGCTGTATATAATACTCATGAAGAAGTTTTAAAAACAAAAAGAATGATGTCCGGGCCCAGAACAATTGAATTAAAATCTCAGGGAGTAGGGCCCAGGAATTAAAAAGTTTTAAAACTCCCCCCAGAGATTCTAATGCACCACCTAGGCCGAGAACCACTGTTAAGGTTGTGCATGTAGACATGCCAGCTAACAGCACTTGAGCAATTTTATTGCCCAGGGGGGAAAAAAGGAGAAAAGATTTCTTTCCTTCTTTGGTTTTGTGGCTCTCAGAACTGGCTGCACATTAGACTCACCTGGGGAGCATTAAAAACTCGCGCTGCCCTGGCCCCAGCCTAATCCAATTAAGCCAGAATCTCTAGGGGTGGGACGTGGCATCAGCATTTTTTAAAAGCCCCCTGGATGATTCTAACGGGTGCCCAGGGTTTCAAACCATTGCTCTAGTGCAGGGGTTCTCAACCTCGGCTGCACATTGGAATCACCTGGGAGATTTAAAAAACTACTGAGACCTGGGTCCCATTTCCATAGATCCAGATTTAATTGGTCCACTGGGAGATCTGGGCATTAGGACTTGTTAAAGCACTCCAGGTGGTAAGAGCACGCAGTCAAGGTTGAGATCACTGGGTCTTCAGCAGGGAGAGGGAAAAAAAGAAGAATGTTTCAGTATAATGAACAGAAAATGCAGAGGAAGAGCCGCTGCACTATTTTTAAACGGAAGCCATTTCTGCTTTCTGGCCCTCACTGGTATGATTTGCTTCATGGCACTGGGGAACAGGAAATGTGATGTTGCTTTATTTACGTCTGGCTCAAGCCCCGGTGGGTGGCAAGTACTGTGTCTGTCTCTTGTGGCTCCTTCCCGCTGGCCGGGAGAGTGAAGAACACCGAGACCCATGCATTTCAACAGCGTGGTCAGAGCATCTTCCCAGGCGATGTTTCTGCCTACCTCACCCACTTCCCTGGCACCTTCCTCAGGATCCCCAGTGTTGCTGGGGGTGGCAAAGAACCAAACCAAAACAAAACAAAACCCTGCTTCCCAGCCTCCCCTAAAGGTGGCCACGTAACAGCTCTGGCCAGCAAGGAGTATATGGAAGTTGTTAGGAAACTTTTCATTTTCCTTTTAGAAGCCCTGACCCTTCATGCCTCCTTCTTCCTCCGTCACACTCTCTAGAATGTAGACACAGGCTCGTGGCAAAGCAGGTTGATGCAACAGTTGAAAAGGACATGAGCTAAGGATGACAAAGCAGAATGACTGAAGAGACCTGGGGCACTAACACCTCCGTGAGCCACCTCATCAGCCCTAGATTGCTCACGTCATGTCTCACGCTGAAGTGAAAAATAAGCCTAAGCGTGATCACGCCACTGTGATAAAACCTCTCGTCGTGCAGCTAAGCAGCATTCCCGAATCCAGAGAACCTGGAACACGGTCTGTTTCTAACTCCCTCCTTGTTCCACACCACAACTTGATGCCATTAGTAAGTGCCGGATTTCCACTCTGTGTCGTCAGCAAGTCTGCTGGTAACTGTCCTGTTCTCTGAAGGATTCAGGCTCTCTATGTCATTCTAGCCCGCCATACTCAGTGTGTCACCCTCGTGGTGCGAGATGGCTGCTGAAGCTCCCTACAACACACATCCTTAAACAACAGTGTTGCAATTTGGAAGATGAGGGGGCAATTCTCACTATTTATTAGGGTGAAAAATATTTTCCAGAAGTCTCCAGTAGACTTCCTCTTAGTTCCCATTAGCCATAATTGGATCACCTACACAGCCTGAAATCAATTGTTGGCAAAACAGCATGGGGTAACCAGGACTGGGGCACAGAAAGAGCTCACTAACACTGAGTGCATTGCTGCTCCATGCTGGAACCACGCTGAGGTTCTCTCGGCAAGGAAGACGGGGAAAATGACTTTGTGTCAGGCAAGCAACAAGGTCTACCAGCTGCAGTCAACCTGGCAACAGTGGGGAGGAAGGGTACTTGGGGCAGAGGGAAAAGCATGCATCAAGCATCAAGTTAATGGCACATGAAAAAGGGAGCAGTAAACTCTTCTGTGTCACCATAATGTCATTTTAAAAACTCCTCAAAGAAGGGGATTGTAGAGGTTTGGTCAAAGACACAGCATACACCTTACTAATTGGACATGGCAGTAGAGATTCTTTGTTAATTATTATGCAGTTCCAATGCATTGTCCCTGTGTGGTAAGCAAGCAGGGGGTCCCTCAGGACTACCCAGCATTGGGTGGGAAGGATGGCACCAACACCAAAGGTGAAGCATTCTGGGTAAGAAACGATGCTTAGCAAAATGTGCATCATCAGCCCACCAGCCCCTACTGGACCCACTAGTCATTAGGGGCCTGACCTACCCAACCCCAGTCAGGCTGCTGTCCCTTTTGGCCCTCCTTATTCTACTGGGATTTTCACTCAGTCCTTGGCAGACCTCCTTAAATCTAAAATTACAAAAATACTTTTTTCCCTTGTAATCACTTTGCTTAACCACAGTTGCATTTGAGTTGCTTCTGGGCATGTATTCTAAATAAACAAATCAAACTACTTTTTAAAAAAAATACTTGGTTCATCCATAAGCTTTCTAGAAGAAAACTTAGGAAAAACTTCTGACTAAGACCTCCCCAAAGCAAATACAATAAAAACAAAAATAAATAAACGGGGCTTAATTGAACTAAAAAGTTTCCACACAGCAAAAGAAATAATCCACAAATTGACAACCTACAGAATGGGGGAAAATATTTGCAAACTATACATCCAGCAAAGAGCTAATATCCAGAATCTACAAGGAACTCAAGCAAATCAGCAAGAAAAAAAAATAACCCCATTAAAAAGGGGGCAAAAGACACGAACAGATATTTTTCAAAAGAAGATAGACAAATGGACAACAAACATGAAAAAATGCTCAACATCACTAATCAGAGAAGTGAAAATTAAAACCATAACAAGATACCACCTTACCCCTGACAGAATGGCCATTATTAAAATGTCAAAAACAATAGATGGTGTGGATGTGGTGAAAAGGGAACATTTATTTACTGTTGGTGGGAATGTAAATTAGTACAACCCATATAGGAAACAGTACGGAGGTTCCTCAAAGAACTAAAAGTAGACCTACCATTCCATCCAGCATTCTCACACCGGTTACCTACCCAAAGGAAAAAAAGTCACTATATCAAAAAGACACATGTATTCACATGTTTATTCTAGCACAATTCATGATTGCAAAGATATGGAATGAACCTAAATGCCTATCAACTGATGAGTGGATAAAGAAAATGTGGTATATATAGACCATGGAATACTATTCAGCCATAAAAAAGGATGAAATAATGTCTTTTGCAGCAACTTGGATGGAACTGGAAGCCATAATCCTAAGTGAAGTATGTTAGAAATGGAAAAACAAATACCGCATGTTCTCACTTGTAAGTGGGGGCGGAATGATGGGCATACATGGTCACACAAAGTGGTATAAGGGACTTTGGAAACTCAGAAGGGGGGAAGTTGGGAGGAGGGTAAGGGATCAAAAAACTACTTATTGGGTACAATGGATATTATTCAGGTGACAGGTACTCTAAAAGCCCTGACTTTACCACTATATAATTTATCTATGTAACAAAAAGCCACTTGTACCCCCTAAGTCTGTTGAAAGTTTTAAAAATGGTAAAAAAAAAAAAATGAGAATAGAGACAGTTACATAAACGTAACTAAAATAAAGCAGAAGTTGAAATGTGATCTCTTTTGCATAAATAATAATTATAGCTCACATTTATTGAGTGCTAAATGCCATGAGTGTGCTTTACATAAATACTACATTTAATCCTACAAACAACCCTCTGAGGCTTATTAACCCTATTTGACAGATGAGGGAACTGAAATACAGAGAGATTTAAAAACTTATCCAAAGTTACATAATTGGTTATAGGAGGAGACAGAATTCCAACTCCAGGGTTTTAGCACTAGAGCCTGACTGCCCAGCAGCCCTGTGCTGTCTTTACAGTTTTCAAAAAGGGGAGACTATTTAAACAGTGTACTTTTATTTGCACAGAGCATTTTTCAGAAGGGCTACCCTAGAAGTTATCAAAATAGTAGTTACCTTTAAGAAGAGCACCTAGGATGAAAAGAGACTTTCTTTTTATTTCTGTCTCTTTTTTGTTGTCATTTATTTGGTAGTGAGGGGAGTTAAAGATTGTTATTCATGTAATATTAGATGCGTACAAAAGACTACATGTAATACCCACATACATTTTGAAACATAACAATAAAATAAATCCCTGCAAGCCACTTAGCTTAAAAACATAAACATTGCCAATACCATTATATCTATACTAATGCTATTGCTCTATTGTAACTTTCTAACCATGTGAATGTGGTCCTTTAATTTTTTAATTAAAAATTTCAACTGGGGGCCAGGTGTGGTGGCTCATGCCTATAATCCTACCACTTTGGGAAGCCAAGGAGGGAAGACTGCTTGAGGCCAGGAGTTCAAGACCAGCCTGAGCAAGAGCAAGACCCTGTCTCTACAAAAACTAGAAAAATTAGCCAGCATGGTAGTGCACGCCTGTACTCCCAGCTACTTGAGAGGCTGAGGCAGGAGAATCGCTTGAGCCCGGGAGTTTAAGTTTGCAGTGAGCTATGATCACTCCACCACACTCTAGCCTGGGCAACAGAGCAAGACCTTGTCTCAAGAAAATCATCTGGATGGTAAAATAAAAATATTTGGTTCCAAGGTGTTTATTGCAGAGTGATGGCAGCAAAATGACAAAATAGGAATAGGAGGTCACCCACTCATATCCCCCAACAACAAGGATTCTGTACCCATCTAGAGACAAAAGTCTCTCTGTGGGAACCTCGGGATTCAGGTAAGAAGTTGTGAATAACTGGTGGAGCCCAAAACCTAGGAAGGCCATACTGAGAATGCAGACAAGCACCCAAGTGGCAGACCCACCAATTGTGCTCCTGGGTTCAAACCCAGAAACAGCCCCATTCCTTAAAGCACTTGGCTGTAGCCTCCTTTGAGCCCGTAACCAAAACCATCTGCCAAAGGGTCCAGGAAGAATCATGCCCACTAGTGCTTGGCAGACAAGCTTGTCTTCCTGACAACCTCAGTCCTGGACATGGACCTGAAAGTTACCCTGTAACTCAGCTCCAGTCCCCTCCGCTGTGGTCCCGACTTATTACTGCTCACACAAGGATCCAGAGGGAGACTCACCGATATCTCACAGCCTGGAAATCACCTGTCTTTCTGAACCTCTGTGAAAGGCTCACCAGCTTCCATCCCACAGCAGATCCTAAGTGGGCCCAGAGTTGGCTTCCACTTCGCTCACTGCAGTCAGGAAGCTCTTCTGCTCATGTAGGGAAATACCGGGGGGTGTGCCCCACCTGAGCTACCATGGTGGGCCACCGGCATCTGTTCCATAGTGGATCCTAAAGGGGACCAGTCTCAGTTCTGGCCCTTCTTGCTGCAGTCAGGGAGCTGTCCTGCAGGGAACAGCTGGGGACACGTGCTCACCTGGGCTGCTCAGGCAGGCTCACCAGCCTTCACCCCCTCAGTGGATCCTGAAGGGTCCAGTCTTGGCTCCAGTCACAGTCTGAGGTACTGTGAAGAAAACAAAAAATAACTTACGGAGGGGGTCATTTTGCAAGGCTGATTACAATATCATATATCTTTTCTGACCAAAATGGAATTACACTAGAAATCAATAATAGAAAGAACTTTAGAAACTGTAAAAATACATGGATATTAAACAGCATTCTTCTGAATAACAAATGGGTCAATGAAGAAGTTAATAAAGAAATTTAAAAATTTCTTGAGACAAATGAAAATACAATATCCAAAAACTTATGGGATGTAGCAAAAGCAGTTTCAAGAAGAAAGTTCATAGCAATAAATGCCTACATCATCAAAAAATAGAAAGATCTCAAATAAAAATCTAATGTTTCACCTTGAAAAACTACAAAAACAAGAACAAACTAAACACAAAATTATTAGAAGGAAAGAAATAATAAAGATCAGAGCAGAAATAAATGAGATTGAGACTAAGATATAGATTACATATAATATATAAAGATCAATGATATGAAGAGCTAGTGTTTTGAAAAGATAAACAAAATCAACAAACCTTTAGGTAGACTAAGAAAAGAAGAGAAATGACTCAAATAAAATCAGAGTCAGAGATGAAAAAGGAGACATTATAGCTGATACAACAGAAACACAAAGAATCATAAAAGACTGTTATGAGCAATTATACACCAACAAATTGGAAAACCTAGAAGCAATGGATAAATTCTTGGACACATATAACCTACTAAGACCAAATCAGGAAGAAATAGAAAATCTGAACAGATCAATAATGGTAATGAGATTAAGTCAATAGTAAAAAGTCTTTCAGAGAAAAGTTCAGGTCCTGATGGCTTCACTGTTAAATTACACCAAACATTTAAAGAAAAATTAATACCAATTCTTCTCAAACTATTCCAAAAAAAATTGAAGGGGAGGGAATTCTTCCAAACTCATTCTTCAAGATTAGCATTACCTTGATCCAAAATCAGATAAGGACACAACAAAAAAAGAAAACTACAGGCCAATATCCCTGATAAAAATAGATGCAAAAATCCCTTGTTGCTGGGGCTAGAGTGCCGTGGCATCAGCCTGGCTCACAGCAACCTCAAACTCCTGGATTCAAGCGATCCTCCTGCCTCAGCCTCCTGAGTAGCTGGGACTACAGGCATGCACCACCATGCCCGGCTAATTTTATATATATATATTTTTAGTTGTCCAGCTAATTTCTTTCTATTTTTTTAATAGAGACGGGGTCTTGCTCTTGCTCAGGCTGGTCTCGAACTCCTGAGCTCAAACGATCCACCCACCTCGGCCTCCCAGAGTGCTAGGATTATAGGCGTGAGCCACCATGCCCGGCCTATTCACAAATTAAGTGTAAAGGGGGAAAGAAAAGATATAGATGGGGAACCTATTGAAAGAGATTTAAGAGACTTGTCAATCAACCAAAATGCATGAACTTTATTTGTATCCCAATTCAAAACAAATAAATTATAAAAAATGTTATAAGACAATTAAAGAAATGTGAACACCACTTTTGATGTTCACAAATCAATGATCCTTGATGATATTGAATAATTATTGTTAATGTCTTAGGTCTAGTAATGGTATTATAGTTATTTTTTTAAGAGTATTTGGAGGTAGTAACTAACGTATTTATATAAAAATGATATAATTAAAAAAAATAATCTTGGGGGCCTGGCATGGTGGCTCACGCCTGTAATCCTCACACTCTGGGAGGCTGAAGTGGAAGGATCACTTGAGCTCAGGAGTTCGAGACCAGCCTGAGCAAGAGTAAGACCCTGTCTCTACTAAAAATAGAAAAAAAAATTAGCTGGGCAACTAAGAATAGAAGAAATTAGCCAGGCATGGTGGCTCATGCCTGTAGTCCCAGCTACTCGGGAGGCTGGGACAGGAGGATTGCTTGAGCCCAGGAGCTTGAGGTTGCTGTGAGCTAGGCTGATGCCATGGTACTCTAGCCCAGGCAACAGAGTGAGACTCTGTCTCAAAAATAAATAAATAAATAAATAATCTTGGGGTATGGGATATTACAGAAAGTAGTTGGGTTACAAAATGAAATAAGATTGGCATGAACTGATGGCCACATCAATTGATGGAGCTTATAATATTATTCTCTTTATTTTTGTACACTATAATTATAAAACTTTTTATTGTTCAAAAAGATACACTTTAAAATAAGTTCTGGGCTGGGCGTGGTGGCTCACGCCTGTAATCCTAGCACTCTGGGAGGCCGAGGCGGGTGGATTGTTTGAGCTCAGGAGTTCGAGACCAGCCTGAGCAAGAGCGAGACCCCATCTCTACTAAAAATAGAAAGAAATTAGCTGGACAACTAAAATATATACAAAAAAAAATTAGCCAGGCATGGTGGCACATGCCTGTAGTCCCAGCTACTTGGGAGGCTAAGGCAGAAGGATCACTTGAGGCCAGGAGTTTGAGGTTGCTGTGAGCTAGGCTGATGCCACGGCACTCACTCTAGCCCGAGCAACAGAGTGAGACTCTGTCTCAAAAAAAAAAAAAAAAAAAAGTTCTGAATTATCCCTAGCAACTATTTCCAGAATCTTCACTCCCTTCTCTAATTACTATCGATCTTTATCTTTTCTTCCCCATCCCGTCTCTGTCACCTTAGAACTCCCACTCTTCAACACTGGTTACCATCGTTTCACTTCTTGGATCACAAGAACCTCTCATCAAGCCTATCAAGAGATTTTAGAGAATTCCCCAAAAGTCCAGTAGAGAGGTGATAAGCACCTTTGAATAGGAAACTGCCAACCTCGCCGTCTACCCCATGCATCAAGGGAACAACATGTGCATCCGTGGGCCTCCATGCCCAACCTTCTCACCCAGAAGCTGAGTTGAAATCAAACTGCCCGTATCTGGAAGTGCTTAATGAAGTGATCATTACAACCAACTTAATTTGACCAACTCATGCTTACTCCAGAAGGCAGGCTCAGCCCAGACCGGGGGGAGACCTTGTATGCACATCAAGGCAAGAGAGACAAGCTGGAAAACCCAAACATCCATGTGGAATACCTGTGGTCTCACGGGCACACTGGGAGGGGTACTGCGGGCAGAGTGAGAGGAAATTCCTCCAATCCCGGATAACCAAGTCTCTTCCAGTATAGGGAACAGCTGTTTCGACAGTCATGTCACACACTTCCTAAGACTGCTCTGCCACAGTTTCACCTGGTCAGGTTTCACTAGCCCACCAATGCGGGAGGACCTAGCAGATATAATTCACCTGCAGACTTCCCAACACATGGCTTGTGCAGCTGACCCTTGGGGTATAGTCTGGGAGGTACTTCCTCTCTGAGTAGGCCATGGGATTTCTGGGAGTTCAACCAATTGTATCTTTAGGAACAGTCCTGTCTACCCCTAACCTGCCCCAGTGTTAGCATAAGCAATAGATCCGAGCCCTTCCTTATGCTACCATTCACCCAGGAGACCCAGCCTCTGGTGCATAGGGGACTGGCTTTGTGTGGACCAGGAGCCAACTGCTAGAGCCAGAGAGTGCAGGAGGGAGCTACTGGCCTGCCCTCCAAATGCACCAGTGTCACTGAAGGGCTTATGGTCTAGGAAGGGAGAGAAGCTGCCCTGAATAAATGTGACCACAGCAATTCCCTTAAGCTGGAGAGCGCTGACCTCTCAGCAAAGTAAAGAACCACCTGGATCTCTGCCTTGGAGATAAAGCTTCACAAGTGCAATCCACCTCTCAACAAGACTGTCTTGGTTCCCATTGGCCCCCGGTGCATGCTGTAATCAACCTGGCAGGATTTCCCACGGCTCAGACCAACCTCATGACCATGCTTCAGCAGGTCAAATCTTGTAAAGTCATCGTGGATATGCTCTTAGGAAGCTCTTTATATCAGTTAAGTTTGAGTTCAACTCTGAGCAGGATCCCTCAACATTTCGGACAGGATGATTCTTTGTTGTGGAGGCTGTCCTGTGGGTTGCTTAGCAGCTTTTCTGGCCTCTGTTCACTAGATGCCAGTTGCACCTCTTCAGTTGTTAGAACCAAATATTAATACATCTCCAGTCATTGCCATGCATCTACTGGGGTGGCCCTGATTGAAAACCAATGAGCTGTGAATGGCAGAAAATCCAAAATAACAGTGGCTAACAGAAGGCAGAAATTTATTTCTTCTTTATATAAATGAAGTCCAAAAGTAAGGAGCCTGGCTAGTGTGGTGGCTCCATGATTATTGGTGACTGGGTTTTCCTCTTGTTGCCTCTCTTTTAGTAACATGCTCAGTCCAAAATACTCTAGCTGCAACCACAAAGTACAGCTTCCAGCCACAAGAAGGAGGAAGAGTGAAGAGCCAATGTCTTCTACCTTTAAAAACACATCCCAGAAATGACACAGCATGTACCTCCCATGGGCCTGAATTAGTCACCTGGTCACACCTGGCTACAAGGAAGGCTGGAAAATGTGGTCTGTGTTCTGGGTGGCCACAAACCCAGCTGGGGGCTGCCATGGAGGACGGGAAAACAGCTGTTGGGGGCCGCTAGGTGTCTGTACTGCACCATGACAAGCAAGAGCCACATCTCATTCTCCGCCCACTGCCTCAGTTCCACCTGGCTGTGCCGAAACTGGGAGTGAAAATGCACAGAGCCCCTTCCTGCCCCCACCACCAGCCGCCACCTGGCCTTCAGCCAACTGTCCGTTCACGGCTCCCCTCTGACCATCCCACTCTACCTGCATTCTTTTAAAAAAATGCTTTCTCTCCTTCATTGCACAATTAAAGAAGATTCACTTTGAAAATTCAGATAAAACCAAAGAAGAAAATAAAAGTCATCCATATTCTGTCCTTCCCTAGAAATGCTAAAAAATGGCTGAGGCAGAATTTGAACCCAGAAAAAGGGCCCCAAAGCTCTTGCTCTTAAGCCCTTCACTTCATTTTTATATATCTGCATTTCTCTGCTTATTACACGTACACAAATATGCACACAGTTTTTGCACAATGGGGTTATGTCATTATTTTCTAAGCCTTTCTCTTTCACATAATAATATACTACGAACAGTTTTCAATGTCTTTACATTTCCTTAAAAGCCATTTGGCCTACTGCTTGAGAGCCTAATTTTGGGAGTCAGACAAATTGGGATTGGCATTCCAGCTTAACCAGAGTCTAGCCAGGGCGGTTAACTTCTCGAAGCTTCAGTTTTCTCATCTGTAAGATAGAGATAATAGTAATTTCTAATCATAGAGTTGTTAGGAAGATTGCACTGCCATTAAAAATGACCTTATGTGTAATCATTGTGGGTAATACTTATTAAATAGCTGCCAGGTACTATCAAAAGCATTTCAACATGTTAGCCATTATTATTTTTCCATAAAGTCATTTTAAATGGTGACAATATTCTATTTTATGAGGAGTACTCTGCGCTCTAGTTTACACTCCTAAAATTTATGTCTGTGATAAATGCCAAGAAACCTACTTGTATTGCTGGGATATACTACATCCTAGATTCTCAAGGCTGCCAGTAATTTCCCTTAAACCCAAAGAGGCAACTGCAAAAACGTCATTGGATTAGCAGATTTAAGGCCTGTGCCAGGCATGACCTGCCTGGTGAGTCATGTTTCCTTATTTAGCATGATGGCCTGGCCTCTGCCCACTTCAGACGAGGATCAGATCTGGGATCCACACTGGCAAACAGGCAGGTTTAGTGAACTTCCTCTCTTAAAGGTGTCTGTTTATACTCTCTGCCACCCTTTTAGGGAAAACTCAACTCCCACCCTTTTGGTAACGAAAGGCCAGAAATCAGTCATCTGCCAGCCTCTGACCGTGGCCTTCTTTTTCTCTTTGTAAAAGTGGTAACCGCGCCTTATAGGGAGAAAATATACAGGGGAAAAGACGTACACATGACTGATATATATTTAGCCAGCTTTGATGTATGGGATGGTGGGAGAGCAACAGGACTTTGAAGGGAGGAGGAGCCGTTTGCAAGGGGTGGAAAGGGTGAGGCTGCAGAAAGAGGAGGCCACTTGCCCAGGCGTGGCATTAGCTCAGTCACCAGCCCCCGCGCTCTGACTGCTTTGTAATTTTGTTTTGAAATTGCTCCAGAGGAGCTGCAGTTTTGCATTTGACCACACGATGGAGACTTTGCCTCTTAAACTGGAAACGTTTGCTAAAATTCCAGGGAGAGAAGTGTGAACGCATTTCACAATCTTTGCTGACCACTGCACAGAGCCGGAGCTTCAAACTGCCCACCCGCAACCGTCTGAAGTTAGTTGTTTTTGCTGTTTCAATGTCCACAACTAAGGTTCAGCCCGTCAGCTATTCTTTTTATTATTTTTTAAAATTTATTTTCATTATTTGTCCATTTACTTACTTTTTAGAGACAAGGTCTCGCTGTGTCGCCCAGGCTGGAGTGCAGTGGTGTGATCATAGCTCACTGCAGCCTTGAACTCCTGGGCTCCAGTGATCCTCCTGCCTCAGCCTCCCAAGTAGCTGAGACTACAGCTAATTTCTTTTTTATTTTGTAGAGATGGGGTCTTGCTATGTTGCCCAGGCTAGTCTCAAACTTCTGGCCTCAAGTGCTCCTCCTGCCTCAGGCTCCCAAAGTACTGGGATTACAGGTGTGAGCCACACACCTGGCCTCTGTTAGCTATTATTATATATTATCCCTGCTGTGTTTTGTTTTGTGGGAAATTTTTCCATTTTTTTTAATTCCTCCTCTATTTTTTCCTTATTTAATTTGATTTCATATTTAAAGGCTAATTAGGAAGAAAAAGATCTGTCTAAAAAAGTCATTTGGAGATTTACTGAGAAACAAGTTGACTAACTGCCTTTCAAGTTTTTCCTAAGACTTCCTGTGTTTCTGCGCTCATCAGCACAAGACTGGTCTCCAAAACTATCCAGTAAAAGAAACATGGCACTCTCACAGACACACAAACATGCACCTTCACAAACACACATACATGATCATTCACATATGTGTGCACATGCACTCGTGCATACTAACACATGCTCATCCACACATTCTCTCTCTCACACACACTGTTACACACACATATACACTTACACATACAATCACACACACATACAAACACACTCACGTGCACAATACTCACACATGTGCTCACTCACCCACACACACTCAATATCTCACACACATACACTCACACACTCTCACACACACATTTATACACATTCACCCACACGCATATCTGTGCATCCACACATGTACATACACATGCTCTTTCACACATACTCTCTCCCAAATCCATCCACACACTTATAGCTCATACTTACATATATGTCCCAAGTAAGAAGACAGGAAGTTTTAAAACATTTTTCCACATCCCCAGTGGCACCTAGCACAGAGCTAGGCATCAAGCAAAAGCAAAGAAACAAAAACAAAGCATGTGCAATAGGAAGAAGAAAACCTTTTTTTTTTTTTTGGAGACAGGGTCTCACTCTGTCAACCAGGTTGGAGTGCAGTGGTGCAATCATAGCTTGCAGCCTCCAGCTCCTGGGATCAAGGGATTCTCCCACATAGCTGGGACTACAGGCACAGGCCACCATACCCGGATGATTTTAAAATTTTTTTGTAGAGATGGGGCCTCACTACGTTGTTCAGGATGGTCTTGAATTCTTGGTCTCAAGCAATCCTCCTGCCTCAGCCTCCCAAAGCACTAAGAGTACAGGTATGAGCCACCACACCCAGCCAGGAAAAAGAAAACTTTCAACACAGCAACTCTTTCCCAGGTAAATTTATTTTGCAAGAGCAAACACTGCCCCATTTATTCCTCACCAAAATTTTATGTTATAAATATCAAAACTGGAGTTTGTTACAGCATATGAGAAAAGCAAGCATCAAAAGTCAAAATATTATTCACATACGAATGGCTGCTGCTCTAAGTAAACTGTCCAGACAAGGTATGGTATGACCAGTACTTCAAGATTAGCATCATCATGCCCATTTTACAAAGAAAGACACCAACACCTGGAGAAATTAAATGGCACTTGCCACTAAACCAAAACCTCTTTGGCAGGGAGCATGGTTTAGCATATCCCATTTTGTACCCCTAATACTAGCAGCATGCCCAACTGCTTGTTTTCTTACTTAGAATATACATGTAAGAATATAGCACAAGTATATGAGTGAGAGTGTGTAAGAGTGTGTATGAGTGTGTGTCAGTGTTTGTGTTTGGTAAATATTAGCTGAATGAAAGTCATACAAGTTGAAAGTGGCCCCAGTTGAATTCAACTCCAGCTATCTTTAAAGTATATATTTTTTCTAGTACAACCACTGCCATTTAGAGATCCCAAATTGAAGGGTACAATACAGAGAGGTCTCAAGGTCAAATGTCCCTGGAACATGGTCCAGGGCTGTGCTATGGTCCCTGGCAAATGCTAGGTCTTGAGTGCTTGCATGTAATCATGTCTAGGTCTTCACCACACCATGTTTGGTCAGTTTCCATCGTGCACCAGACACTCTGTGTGCATGGTTTTGTTACTTAATGTAGACGCTTTTTTCCACATGGTTTAAGCTACAAATTCCAGTTTTTGACATTTGTAAAATATCATTTATTAACCTTTTTAACCACTTTTTAAAAATGATTTTGCATATTTTTCTTACATTTTTCTCTAGGAAGACAGAGATACTTTGGGGGTATTCGAAGATCTTAACATTTGGTTAGAAATTTCTTACAGAAATGTTCTCTTTTCTAAAAATTTTCAATGCTTTCAGAGCCATAGATAATTTGATCTCTTTATCAGAGGTTAAATAATTGAATAAACTCACCTGTTTCCAATGAATGTTGAGAGGTTGAAAGTTCCATCATTTGTTTGTTTATAGATTCTTTCATCCACTCAAATCAATCGACAAATTGAAAAGAATTTTCTCAGAATCTTCCATCATTGTTCTTAGCTGCCCATGACAGCTCTTGTCATAGGACAGAAGGAACCTGTCCCCACTGCATGATTTCGGTGACTGCCCATTCAAGCTTCTTGTTTGGGGCTCTCTTCTTGAAAGGAAGTCTGAGGAGAGACAGTTTCAGGGGAGTCTTGGAGCGGGATCGATGTTACCAAAGGGAGCTAAGTGAGAGGCTTACAAAGCAGAGGGAACAGCAAAGCCACAGCTCCGTGTCAGGGGAGACAGGGCAAGAGACGCGGAAATGGCTGTCAGGGCCAGAGGCCAGAGAGCTCCCCTCTCACACACGCTGAGAGCTTGGGCTTAATTTGATAGGCATAAATGGGTCATGAGCGTAGAACAAACCAACCTTTTCTGATCTCAACCCAAATGGAGGTACATAACCTTTCCTAAACTGTGATTCTTGTCACCTCGGGCAGCCTTGCCTGTCTTCAGTTTGTGAGTGACCAGGGCAAGCTTTATCTGGAAGAAGAAAAAGAGTTTTTGCCTAAGAAGAAGTTATACAGCGATTGGCCTGACACCTTCAGCTGTTATTTTGAGTTTTAATAGAAACGGTAGCTTTAACCCAAGATTTCCACAAAAGCAGTCACCACCAAACAGGATCACTCGTGCGCTCTGTGGTTGAAGCTGGGACTGGCATTCCCCTGCCCTGCTGTACGACACCGCAGGCTGTGACAGGCTGCAGTGCGGTTACCTGGCACCTGCCTGTCTTCCCAGCGGGCCATAAGCTCCTCCAAGGTACGGATCGTGCCTTATTAATGAATCACTCCACAAATATTTGTAGGTGCAAAGCTGGCACCACACACTGTGCTAGGGGCTGGAGTGACCAAGCTGAGAAACACTGGCAGGGTCCTTGTGCTCAGTAAATGGACAATTGCAGTTCAGTGACTGGGGAAATGCGGGCGCCCGGGGGGTGTCGCAGGGGCAGGCCACGCACAGCGGCCACCAGGCAGTTTGCTGGGGGCAGGGAGTCTAGGTCAAGTCTAAGGCAAATCTGGAAAGATGCATACGCAGGCTTTCTCCTCCGCCTTTGGACAAAGACCTGACCCATCCCTGCCTGTCCCGTGAAGCCACGACAGGACCAAGGGGTTTATCAGAGAAATTGGTGGACGGAGGGAGACGACAAGACAAGACTGAGGGCCACCTATGCCCAGGCTCACCCTCCTGCGAATCCTTCCGCCTCCAACTGACTCGTCACACACGCCAGCCCTGGAGAGCTTGTCCAGTCCCGACCTCTGCGCCCGGCTCGTGTCCCCTGTGTCATGACTTAGGACTTTTCAAAAACTTTGTTCCTTTTCTTCCACCCTTCCTCTTAACGCCAACAGCTTCAGTGAAAACCTGCCAAAAGCAGGCCTGCCAAGCCAGCTGAGAAGGGGGCGGCTGGTGGCCCGCAGCCTCCCGCCAGCGTCCTCCCCGCAGGTGCCCGGCCCTGCCTCCACGTGCGCCTCGCACCGCGCACAGCGCTGTCACGACTTGGTGGCGGAGGTGATTAATTAGCGGCGTGGCCGTGCGGGGAACGCGTGCTGGCCTCCACATCTGCCCTGCGACAGCAGGGGTCAATATGCTGTGTCACTCCTTTCCCTCTCACTCCCTCCAAAGCCTAATTGGCTGTGACACGCGGGCCAGCTGCTGCGAGAGGCGGAGCGCGGCGGGCGTTTCCAGGACGGGGCTGTGGGCAGGTGACCGCGTCTTTGTTCCAAGTCCCGCGCAGCCTGGAGGCTTCGGGCGGGCGTTGTGTCTTGTTTCTTCCTCCAGGCTTTTCTCCTGGTGGCAGCCAGGAGGTTGGGTACGGAGAAATGGGGTGGGCTTCAGGCGTCCATAAAGGGACATCAGGAAGCACTCCTGTCCCTCAGTGACCAGAACTCTGCCCCTCCCCGACTGAAATCCTTGTGCCGCTACTATTCTTATGTGAAATAAATTGGGTCTGATTTATTTCTGCTTGGGGAAATGTGGGCTGGGAGTGGGAAGGGAAGCGGGGGAGAAAGCGCAGTCTGGGAAGCTGGGGCTTTGGGAGGGGACGATGGCAGGCTAGGAGGGCTCTGCACCTTCCAGAACTGGCTTGAGCACAGGAGAGAGAGAAGCGCCCGGAGCGCGCAGGCCTGGCCTACCTATAACCGTGCAAAGGCTCTTCCCAGTGTGGGCGGCAAATACGATTCAAGAGAAAACACACTTTTAAAAAAACGGTCTTGCACGGCTGTGGTAGAATACCTTTCTGCTGAGCTGCAGACGTGTCCTGAAAACCATTCAGACGGTGATTCTCTACGGAATGAGCCGTTCGTCTGCCTGCACTGAGGAGGGCAGGGAGGGGAGGGTCCTGAGCACTCCTGTCCCCTCTGGGGAGACCGAGGCAGGCTCCTCGGCCCCTCCAGATCCTACTGCTCAAGAGTTGAGCTCGTTTGATTCCTCCAACAGCTCTCATGGAGCCCGACTCTGGGCCAGACGCCACGATAGGCACCAAGATACAGAGGAGCTAGAGAGATCCACAGGTGAAGCTGGGAACAAAAGGTGACAACACAGGGTTAGGAGGGGGAGAGAGGCAGAAACTGAGTGTCAGGGGTCCTGGCCCAGGAGAGGCTTCCTGAAGGGGGAAGTCCTGGGCTGAGTCTTGAAGGCCGAGAGGGCACCCCTGGCAGGGCTCAGGCAAAGGGAGACACGGGCCTGTGCCAGGGGCAGGACGGGTCGTTAGTGCTGGGGCACCACTGCTCAGTCTGGAACCCAGGGAAGGCCAAGGGCCACAGTGTCAGCCGGGCAGATGTGGGCATCTCCCCTCTTTGGTTGTATGGACCACACCTTGAGACTGTTCTCCTTCCGGAGAACCGGAGGGCTGCCCGGCCCACAAGTGGGGGTGGGAGACGGCCCGGAGGTCCCATCAGCCAGTAGGACAGTAATAACCTCATTAGGAGGGAGGGGGCTTCGCGGCACAGGTAGCGCCAGCCGTGCCAGTGGCCCCGCAGCTGACCGCGTGCTGTCAGCAGTTTGAGCAGCCCGTAATTGCCTCTGCCACTGACGCTCCTGCCTCACACCTCGCTTCTCATTAGCCCCCTGCCGTGCCGCCACCCTGGCAGATGAGGAAGTGCTGCTGTCCTCCGCCCAGCCCCACCTCCTGGACCACCATCCTGCCGCTCCCCCCCCAACCCCCCGACGGTTGCCTTGTCCGCTAAGTCGTGGGCCTCCAGCCCTTGAACCAGGGAGCTAATGGTGGGAAAAGGAGAAATTAGCTTCATCCTCGGCTCTTTCGTGTCCCCACTAAACATAAAGCAGGATTCTCCATCCTGCCACGCAGCCACCGAGCAGCCAGTGCTCCTTTACTCTGGGTTAAAGGTCGTTCACATCCTTCAGTCAGCTGCATTGGGACCACGCGGGATGGGAGGGACACCCGGACAGGGAACGAGGGTGCTCCCACAGAGGCTCGCGGCCTAACCGGGCAGGGGCGATATCACAGCGTACAAGGAAAATAACGGCACAACACAAGAGATGCCTTGACGTGGAATAAGTAGCACGAGTAATACACGGAATGAATTCAAGGGAAATGGGGAGCCAGGGCTTGGCAAACACTCACCCAGCCGACTGCGGCTATCGATTAGCTCTGCAGAGACTAACTCAGAAGATGTGTCCCCTGACTTCACGGAGGTCACAGCAGGGAGGTGAAGACTGAGGCCTGTGACACTGCAGGCGGAGTGCACAGTGGGAACAGGGACACCGGTGAGGCACAGACCGTGCACAGCAGAGAGGGTGGGCTGGAGGAGAGGAGCAGCAGCACGGTGTGAGGAGCGGGGTGGGGTGGGGCTGTGGCAGGGAGGGTGCTGGACCGTGGTGCCCGACGAGGGTTTTGCCTGATCGGCAGCCGCTCCTCCACTGTGCTCCGCTCTTCCTATGTGCTGTGAGCAACAGGCTCCAACCTGGGCTCTGCAGCACAGACCCGGCTTCTTAGGGCCAGCGGGCTCACTGCTACCCCTCATCTCTTCTCTCTCTCCCATGTGCCCGTCACAGTGGTTTGCCTTCATTTCCTACATCAATCACGAAAACTTTTAATTCCACTGCAGAGTGGATGCTCTTTCTTTTAAAGTTTGTGGTTAACCTGTTTGTTTTAGGGACTTTGCATACAGCAAGAGCCCAGAAGCTTTAGGTATGTGGAGGTGAAATAACCAATATCTAGTTTTAACTTCGTTGTCAAGAAATAGGCTTTACTGAGTGCTGACTGCCCCTTGATACCCTTGATACCACCCCCCAGAGAACACTACGCTTTTTATTTAATGAGCTAAGTGGAAGTTTTGGCATCTGCTGGGCATAGCCTCCTTCAATCCTTCGGTCAGGATCCTTACAGCTTCCCTCTGTCTGCCAAGTGCAGAGTCCAGCGTTCAGCAAACGTGCTGGCGAAATGGGGCGGCTTTCTCTGATCCCTCAAGGTCACCTCATGGCAATGTGAGAATGACCAATCAGAGCTGACTCGGGTGCAACTTTGTGAGAGAAAAGGTGATAGCTGAGGCTCAGGCAGGACTGGGATCTTCACCACCTGCTCAGCACCTCCACCTGCCACGCAGAGCTTTGCGGAGCTCCTGGAGACAACGTTCTGTCTTGGATGTGTCTTTTTCTTCATTTAGTCTTGCCTAACCCTATGAATATAGCACTTGGCTGGCTGTGCCAGCCCTCTGGGGCAGCTTTTCCTAGAATATGTTCTGGGAAATCTAGACCCTTGAGATACTCCATTTAAAAAATACATAATAAAATAAAATAAATAGGAGGGTTCTGGTTCTATAATCATATAAGTTTTGACAATGTGACCTACTGCATTGCTATCTTGGGGACTCACTATGCATTGTAGCCTATTCAAGGCTATGAGAAGTCTTACAGCTAGGAAAGTCTGTCTAGTCTTACTTATTGTAGCTGCCAAATTTATTTCGCCACAGAAGCCCCTTTTTATGCAACAATTATTAAAATCTCATGGAATGTGGGTTTTGCAGAATGCACGCAGGGTAAATGCTGCTGGCCTCAAGGATCATCAATGATAGTCTGAGGTGTACAGGCTGCTCTTGAAGATGCAAAGCCTCCTGGAGCCAAAGGAGTAATTCTTTCATGACGACCAATGGGTAGGCAGATGGCAGCCCTACTGGTACTTCTGAAATCCCATCACATGGATGATCACCTACTCCGTGCAGCCAGCCAGTACAGAGAGATACAGTAACCATGGGGTTATATGGAGGCACTGGGCTTGTCTGCAAAAATCAGAAACATGCCTTTTTTGTGACAGAGCTGAAAGTTGAAGTATACCTACTCAAATAAATTAATGCTTATCTCACACAATTTATTTAGGAAAACAGAAAAGTCCATATACACACAGAAAATGACAACTAAACAGGGAAGGATGGGAAAGCCACCTTTCTTTTAATCCCAGATTTGCTCTCTAGCATGTAACTGGTCAGCCAAAGCAAACATTGTGTCTGAACACAAGGAGGTAGTAGATACTCATTAGATAAACAGTGCACATCGGCTCTTTTCCATATCATGTTTGAAAACAAAATAAGAAGTGAGATCAAATTGCAGCAAGAGCTATTGTTTAATCCATTGTTTCATTTAACAAGTAACTAATGTTTACTGCACCAAGAAGAAAGAAGAGAAGTTGGGTGAATATGGTATCAATCTTGCCCTAAAGGAATTAGCAGGTGTGTAGGGAAGTTAACATGTAGACTCTGAAGCCATAATCGTAGAATCACTGGGCTTTAAACTAAAGCCTTCACACTGACACATGCGGAAACTGAGGCTCAAGGAGCTTGAGGGATGCAGTTAAGGTCACACACCTTTTTGGTAACAGAGGTGAAGCTAATGCATCATCCTCCTAACCCCTACCAAGGCTCCTCCTCCTGCTCCACAAAGAGTGTGAACAGAGCCCCAAAGAGCTGCAAGGAAAGTGCTGTGGTGGTTCAGAGCAGAGGCATTTTGAAAAATAAGGGATTTAGGCTGGATTTTTTTAAATGTAGGTAGGTAGGTAGGTAGGTAGGCAGGTAGGTAGGTAGATTTTTTAAAGTGTAGGATTTTGACAGGTTGAGTAGTACTGAGGATGGAAGGGAATTCCAGGAGGAGGAAACAGCAAAGGAAGGTTTGGAAATGAAAAAGTACAGGGTGGGTTTGGATTACAGGGAGACAGTCCAGTTCTTGGTCAGATACTTGGTAGCGGGAAAAAAAATGTAATGGAATTGACTCTGTAAAGTAGGTAGAGCTAAGACCTCGAACACCCCAATGTGGCTGTGTGCAGAAGGGTGGAAGCCATTGCATTACCCAGGCCAAACCAAGACATGTGGAAGAAGGACAAGGGCAGCATGGCAGGAAACAAAGGGTGAGAAGCTAGAGACTTAGCGGGTACAGGAGAGGCAAACTTGCGGGCGTGTACAGAAGGAAGTGTGTCTAGGCAGTGAACAATATTGACTAGGGGGACTGTTTCTGGAGTAGGAAAGAGGGGTGATGAAGTTTCCTTTCCATCAAAACTTTTAGTAGCAGGTTAAGTGTTGTCAATTCATCTCTGCAACATGGCTCTAGTCTTGTGCTAGGTAAAAACTGAAACTGAGGGAGAAGGGTTATGAACCCTCAGCACTCTTCTAGTCCTTGCACTGATAGGAACTTTGGGGGAAGAATTACCCCTTTCAAGCCTGGAATTGCCAGAATATGCAAAGGAGCACTGAGTACAGACCTCACTCTGGCCATGGGAGCATCCTAGTGATCATTTAAGATTCCTTCCCTTTCATTCATATTCTTTCTCTATAAATCACACAGGTGTCCATATACATATATATTTATACTATATTTAAATAGATAGTATAAATACATACTATATACTCATAATGTATTAAATATATGCTATATATATTTATGCTATAAATACATATGTTTTTTAAACTGCTGGGAAATGCCTCATCAAGGAACACCTTGATGCTCTAACCATGACTGATCAATATTTCCATTTTCTAAAACTTTTCTTGGCAACTTTTGCAATATTTTTTGTCTAGAGATGGGGCATTGATAAAGAGATGTTTTAAATACTTTTTCAAACTGATCATTTGGTTCATCTCATAACTGAATATAAACAACTAATCTAAGTCAAATATCCTGATGCTTCCAAATATCCAGACACTTGTCATTGCAGAGGCAGGATGTTTGTATCTTTTTACACAGCAAACGGTGCACACAGTTGGTACGATGATGACACAGGCTCAGAACCGGGCCACAGTTTAATTCTTAGCTGGAAGGAACTCTGATCCGGGCGCTCCTCCCAAAGTCATTCTTGCGATCCCTGCCATTCCCGCACAACGCTGTTTCATGCCAGCGCACCCGCTCCCTCCCAAAGAGGTCTTCCTTCATCTGAATGCCAGCAAGACTGTGACAACACCTCCCTTCCCTGTGACCACTGGGTTTCCCACCATCTCCCAGAGAGGAAGGGGAGCTGACAAACCCAGCCTTATGTTCAAAGCATAAAATCAACAAGCCCTTTCTCACAAATTAAGAAGAAATGAAAGGAGGTGGAAAACAAAGAAGGAAAGAGAGAAAGGCAGAGACAAGGAGAAAAGAAGGAGAAGGACTCAGGGTTAGCCCACCCTGTGCTGATATCCGTACTCTGCAAAATAACAGAGAAACACGTAGAAGCCCCGGCTGTTTGTGTATATAAAGAAATCACGTGTGTATATCACAGTAGTAATTAAAACCTCTCCGTCAGATGCTATAGAGAGATTAGTTGTCACATTGTGTTAAAGGAATCCTTGCCTTATTCCCTAGAAGGGGACAGACTGCCTGCCGTCCTGTCATCTGTTCCTACGCTAGAGCAGCCCTCAGCCAGAATGCCTCGCTGACAGACTCTGTACACAGAGGCCGTTTGCAACTGGGCAGTGTTCTGCCTGCTAAATGAGAAGAAAAACGGACCATGTCTACGTGCCCAGCTACTCCAACCCTGCGTCCCAACAGCCACCCCAGTCTGGGTCAACTACATAGAAACTCTCTCTTTCCAGTCTTGCTAAATGCTACATAGAAACCCTAAATGCTACATAGAAACTCTTTCTTTCCAGCCTCACTAAATGCTACATAGAAACCCTAAATGCTACATAGAAACTCTCTCTTTCCAGTCTCGCTTTTCAGAAAGGCAAGTTGGAAAGTTCAGGAGGCAATGGGGCAATGATAGGGTGATGCAGCAGAAAGAAACTTGGCCTGGAATTTAGGGGATGGTTTCTGGTCCTCAGCTGCACCAGACACTACGAAACATCGGATGGGTCCCTCGGCTTCCTCATCTATAAACCGAAGAGACCCCCTGGCTCCAAGCCAGCAGCGATTCTGTTACCCAAACCAAGCAGAGTAGATGAAGAAGTCAGTGAGTTGAATGAAGACCAGTGAAGTCTGTGGACATTTTTTCATCACCAAATAACCTGTTGATTTAGTCAAAGATTCTGTCAGCTTACTAAAAAAGAAAACCCAGCCAAATTAGCTTTCTTTTTACTGAACTGATTTGCTATTTTGAGTGTGCTGATGGGTCAAATCACTGGTCCTTAGCTGAAAGGATTCACACAAACTATCTGAGGAATCTGTGGACACTTGTTCTCCTGCTGGTATAATTGTTTTAGTTTATTATAATCAAGTTCTCCTTTGTATTATATTTGTGTAATGCTTTTGCCTGAAAACAACTTGGAGGCAAGAAACTGTGAGATCACCAAAAAAAGTAAAAAGACAACCCACAGAATTGGGAGGTCTTGGCAAATCATATGTCTGATAAGGGACTGTACCTAGAATGTATATAGAATACCTACAACTCAATAATAAAAAGACAAATAACCGAATTAAAATAGGGTAAAGGATCTAAATAGATATTTTTCCAAAGAAGATATACAAATGGCCAATAAGCACATGAAAATATGGCCAACATCCCTAGCAATTGTGAAAACGCAATCAAATCTGCAGTGAGATACCACCTCACACCCACTAGCATGTCTAGAATAAAAAAGACAGGTAACAAATGTTGGCAAGCCTGTGGAGAAATTAGACGCCTCATACATGGCTGGTGGGATTATAAAATGGTACAGCTACTTTGTTAAACAATTTTACAGTTCCTCAGAAAGTTAAAGAGATATGATCCAGCAATTCCACCCTAGCTGTATATACAAGAGAAATGAAAACATATATCCACACAAAAACTTGTAAATGACTGCTCATAGCAGCATGATTCATAATAGTCAAAAGTGGAAACATCTCAAATGTCCATCAATTGACAAATGAACAAAATATGGTATATCCACAGAAGGAATATTATTCAGCTATAAAAAGGAAGGAAGTGTTGAGACAGGCTATAACATGGATGAGCCTTGAAATAAAATTATGCTAAGTGAAAGAAGTCTATCACAAAAAACTACATTGTGGATGATCCCATTTATATGAAATCTCCAGATAAGGCAAATCTATAGAGATAGAAAGTAAAAGTTTCCAGGAGATGAGGGAAGCGGGGAATTGAGGGTGACTTAATGGGGTGAGTTTTTTTGAGGGAGGTGATGAAAATCTTCCAAAATTGATTATAATGATGTTTGTACAACTCTGTTAATGTACCAAAAGCAATAAAACTGTACACTTTATTTTTATTTATTTATTTATTTATTTTTATTTCAGCTTATTATGGGGGTACAAAAGTTCTGGTTAAATATGTTTGCCCATGTCCCTCCCATTTCCCCGAGTCTGAGCTTCAAGCGTGTCCATTCCCCAGACAGTGCACATCGCACTCATCATGTAGGTATACACCCATCCCCTCCCCCACCCCCACTGTACACTTTAAATAGGTGAGTCATATGCTATGTAAATTATATCTCAATAAAGCTGCTATTTTAAAAAAAGAAAGAAAAAAACTTGTGTTCTTTATCTGCCCCTTTTTCAGGGCCTGAGCAAATTCCTTGCCCTCTGAAAACTGTTAATGGATGCAAATTAATGATGAAGATGACCACCATGATGAAGATCTTTCTTCCTTTACATTTAAACCTTTCTTCCAGGAAATGTTTGAATGTAACTACACAATTATTTAAAAAAATGAAAAGTGGGATCACTGAAAGGTCAGGTTCACATGACACAAAAGTCTCCATCCACGTGGTCCAGCGCGGGTGGGGTGGGCAGTCCTGCAGTGGTAGAGCCATGCTTGGTGTTTGTACTTCAGGGTGGGAAGGTTGACTCTGGGATCACTCAACAGTCAAGAATGATGGTTTTATTTACCCGGCATTGTCCCACTACTGACGCATCATCTGTACAATTGTGAGTTCCCTACAGTTCAAGGTTTGTTCGTAAAACGTACATGTTCTGAAATGAGATCCCAGATCGGCTGATCCAGCGTTGATTAGATGCAATAACAACGAATTACCGTGAGGGACTGATGGTTGTTCCAAAACATCTGTTCTCCCCTTCTTCCCCAGAAATCAGTTTAGTGGGCTACCTAGCAGCTCAGTGTGGCCACAGGATGAAGTTCTGGCCGATGGAATGTGAGTGGAAGTGACGTATGCCACTTCTGGGGACTGTTAACAGGATTGGGCATATGCTCTCCTGGCCTTATTAAAAATTCTTCCCACTGGGCAACAAAGCTAAGCACTAGAGAAAACACCTTTGCCCAGAAGTGAATAATATCTTTTAAGAGGACAGAGCTGTCCTACCAGCCCTGAGCCACATAATTACCACTGGACTGTTACATGGGAGAAAAATAAATTTCCATCTAATTTAAGCACATGTTTTGGGGTTTCTTTGTTGTAGCAAATTAGGCTATGCTCTAATAAAATTAGACTGCCATGTGTGCACAAGACAGATAAGGAAACCAAATGCCAATTTCTCATTCCCACTGTCTAGCAGCGTTTCCCAAAGCAGAAATGTTTAATTCCTTCAGCAGAGCATCTTATCCCAGTTCAGTACCCAAGACCATGGGGAATTGAATTAAAACTCTTTTATTAGCTATTGTTAGGAGGTAGTTGGTTATTAATCTAGATGAGTTGGCAAAGTGGAGAATTGTTAAAAAATGACACAGACATGTTTTAAATGTTTTATTTGAATATATATGGGATACTTCCCAAAAGTCTCTTGAAAAGAAAGGAGGATTGGGCTCTTCATCCTGTGCTAGATAGTTGGAGCTCTGGGAGCTATTTTGGACCATGAGGATGGTCACTTTCCAGAGAGAGTGGAGCAGGAACCTGGAGGGAGCCTGGATTCCTAGCAACCTCATGAAACTGTCACATGAGCCTGGACTGCCAGCTTCCAGACTTTTCCATTCCATGAAAGATACTATGGATATCAGTCTATAAGTTTTATGGAAGGAATGGAGAGTTTTGGTCACTCTAGCACAATAAGGAGTAATCAATTAATAATGTTTGCAAAGTAATCAGATTCTGGGACAAGCAGAGGTTTAGAACAAAGCAAATTAGACAGCAAGATATTTCATGCAACTTACAAACTGCCTTTTTGCTTAATGAATATCTCTACCCCACGGTAAAATACATCTCTCTGGTGACCAGAATTCTTGCAACCACTAAACGTGTCATTTCATATTCTTTCTGTTAGTACTAAAAACTCCTGACAATCTTTTTAAATTCACAATTTTGATTTTTAAAGTCACCATGAGCCCAATGTACAATGTAAGAGAAGTTACCATAAAATTGAATGGTTTGCAGTTTAATTGGTCTTCTTAGCCACAGATAATTCTTTTATGTGCTGGCTACAATCATTGCCTTGGCTTCATTAGTCAGGTCTTCAAATTAGCTGAACTAAAATTACTGCAAGAAAACATGCTGCCAACTACGTTTGATTATGGATGATGCCAAGGTGGAGTTTCTGTAGCTTACAAAAGTTCAAGTCAGAAGGGATTTGAAGTTTATTTATCAGACCCCTTTCTAAGGAAAAGTCCACCTAAGCTATCCTGAAACACAGTATGGAACCATTTTGAAAGACCTGCCAGGGAAGACAGCAAAATGATTAAGTGAATACTTGCTCTGTATTATTCTTTAAAATGATCTAAAATAAGACATGAAGCTGCAGTCATGGAAATAATAAAATAATTATAAAATAAGATAACCTCTACTATTTATTTATTTAGCAGGTGTTTATTGAAAGCCCCTGCAATATACTAAGTGCAGGGTGTAGCAGTGACAGCCAGCTGACCAGCAGAGATGTGCGGTCCCTTTCGTGGTGTGGAGTTGTGGCTTCCCAGCCAGGACTACGTACTCGAGCCCTCGTGCCTCTGAGTGACCAGTTCTGGTCCATGCAATGTAAGTGTGAGTGATGTGTGTTACTTCCAAGCCAAGATGCTTACTATCCAGCATGCCTTCTCCATGTTCCTTTGCCTTCTATGATGGCCTTGAAGACTCTGTTGAAGATGGCGCCATCACAGGATGGAAGGAATCTGGATCCCTGAGTTATCACTTCCTGGAGAGCCTCCCAGAAGAATCGACCCATCAAGAACACCACATTGAATTTTAGTGTAAACAAGAAAAAATATTTATTTTGTTAAGCCACTGAGTTTAGGGGTTGTTTTGCTATAGTACTTAACCTACTCTGACTAAGATACGTAGGACTGGGAATTAGAAATTTCTCATTTATGACAGGCAACTGTTCCCATGTTTATGATCTTATTCCATTATAATGTAACTTTATTAGAAAATACCAGGGGGTTGTGAAAACCTCCCTCTGGTGATCTTAAAAGCCTTCTTTACACAACCAACTCTGACCAAAGAATGAGAACAAATTCAAATTAATTGCATTGTGGCAAACATTTCACACATATATTTGCAAGTTAAAGTCTCTATAGACAATTGCCTAGTTTACTAAATGGAATGTTTGCAAAGATCTCAAAAGGGACCATCGGGTGGGGGTGGACATTTTCAGTAGAAACGCTATGCAAGGACTGGAAAATTTAGCGCTGATGATTTGACTGTCCATTAGTTCCTCCCACCCATTCCCCCAGGGCTTCAGGTATGTCTGAGTTAGGAAAAGGCTACACCACCAGTCAGATGTGACAGGGCACGCAGAGCCTGAAGCAAGGGACACCCCCCAATCAAAGAATGTGGCTTGGCCTCGGGGCCTCCCAATGCAGAGTCATGACCTGCCTGCCTCTCTGCAGAGCTTCCAACCTGCTGCATCCTACCCAGGCACACAAACTAGCACATGAGAACAGCACATACAGACAACTGAACACAAGCTGCACAAAACAACACTTACCATTACTCCATGCAGTGCAGTTAAATATTTTCTGTTCTACTTCCTTTTGTGTAATGCTGATGGAAAGACTGTTTTCACAATCCACTGATGAATTAAACTTCTCGGTTTGAAAACTGTCCCACCTAGTCTGTGTTACCCCTTCCCTTTAGAGTGCTCTTTCCCTTCATTCTCTCTCCTTAAATGAAGCCTGCACTGTGGTCTCAGCCAACTCTGCAGTGTTGAGAACTGGAGTCAAGCTGTCACCTTCACAAGACATATCTGGATTTTTATTCTTAGAACTGACAGAAATCTCAGATCTCTTTTTCTTTTAATAGATGAGTTAGTAGGTCAGCTCAGAAAGGTTAAGTTCTTGGCACACCTGGCTGCAGAGTTGGGGACCAGAACCCGGGTCTCACAATAGGGGGTCATGTTCAGTGATGACTTTGCCACTTGTATACAGGAGTGACTGTGTGTTCTCCTAATCAGTTTCAAGGGGACTGAGAGGTGAAGAAAGACTTTTGCAGAGGCAGAGTATCGAGTACCCGGAAAGCCCTGCAATGGCATTTATTTATATATTTGTGTGTTTCTTCATTTATCTATCTCTACATCTCTATTTATTGATTTAGATGGTCAAATAAGATACTTCATTTGCTAAAAAAATTTGTTCCTTCCTATAGTTCCATGCATTGCATTTTATTGTGGTAAAACATAAAACTTACCATCTTAATCACTTTGAAGTGTACAGTTCAGTGGTGTTAAGTATGTTCGTGGTGTTGTGAAACCATCACCATCAGCCTTCTCCGGAACTCTTCATCTTGCAAAACTGAAACTCTACACCCATTAAACAATGACTCCCCATTCCCCCTCCCCACCAACCCCCGGCAGCCACCACTTCTCTCTTCGTACCCCAAATTGCATTTTTGGTAGATAAAATACCTAACCGGCCCAGCAAGCAGCCATGGATGGACAGGTGGGAGGGCTGTGCAGCTCTTAGATGCTCACAGCATTCTGATTTTAAATGTCGCCCCCAAGCTCGGCAGGTGGCGGTGTCCCACACCAGTTGTCTCCCGAGCAGCTCAGGGGTGAAGGGACTGGCTCACTGCGGGAGCCGGGCCGGACGGAGTGGGAGGCGAGAAGGGCAGGGAGACGCAGACACGATTGCAGCCCCGCACCCTGACCGCAGAAGCCGCGTCTCCGCAGACCGGCGGAGCAGACACCGTGACTGACAGCAATAACCACGCAGCAGCTGCTGCCCCGTTAATAATCGCGGGCTCCAGGGAATGCGTGCCCCCTCGCAGATGAGGACAAACGGTGCGGGCTCTTGTCACCGTGTGCTGGGAACAGCCTCGGTCACCCTGGAGGCACGACTTCACGCCCCTCACCCTTTCAGCTTGTTTTCTAGGTGCCTGTGACATTTATTTCCTGACCTCAGGGTGACATCTCATAAAGGCAAAATTAACCCACCCCAGTACCTTAGAAGCGATCAGGCTTAATCCATGTAAATCATTACTGTAAATGACAACAGCCGTCGGACAGAGGTAGGGGGACGTAGGGTCCTCATCTTATCCCCCTCCAATTTGTCCCAAACAAAATACATTTCTTTTCTATTACACACTTAATCCCTTTTGTTAATGGTAGACTCATTGTATATAGAAAACGTAAGCAATTTACAAAAGTCATTCTACTGGCCAGGGAGAGCCATTGTCAACAGTAAGCATAATAGGAAAAGAGTGACAGCACGGACGATGAGCATTCCTGGTGGCACTTGTAAAAGGCGTGTTCAAACACTGATGAATGGCCAGGGGGACGTCTCCACCCAAGGAACCAACATGGAATATTCACGGAGAAAATAATCCTCACTTTGGACTCCACACTAAGAAGAAACTCTGAAAGTGGCAAGTTCATAGAAAAAATAATGCAGGAGTGTTGTGGGGTATGACCTTCCAAAGACTGCACCAATACCCCTGGATGGTGTGTGCTAGAGAGCCCTGGATTTGGTTCACATTCAGGCTTTTCCTCTCACTAGCTGTGAAAATTAAATAAGACATAAACTGAGAGTTGCTTTTTTTTTTTTTTTTTTTTTTTTTTGCAAAATAGGTATAATACCACCTTCCCCACCTTCTTCACAGGATTGCAAAGATGAAATGAAATACTGTAAATAAAATCACCCTAAGCATAACTAGTAAAGGCTAAGCATGTGTATGTAGATACTTACGCCTAAATACAGGCACATGTGGTCATGCACACACACGCACACATAGGCAAAGCATTTTTATTAATTTCATTATTAACAATGCTTCAGCAATGCTTAAGGGAACCTCTGCCTGCCCTACTGCCCTGGGGGTATTCACCACAAATCTATGAAATAAATGCAATTTGCAGAAAATGTAGAGCATTTGCAGGCCCTCGATACATCTGAAACAAAGGAGGGGTCAGATAACCACTTTGCAATGCCTGAGTTGGGGGAGGGAGTGCATACACTACAAAGTCACATGGAAGGTTTTTCCTAATACATAGAATGGATGCTCTAAATTCCCAGAGTACAGTAGGGACCTGGAATCAGATATGCTAAACTGTAATGAAAAATGTCATGTTCTTGCTTCTGATGCCAGTTTTGCCAGCCTGGATGGTGAAAGCTGTGGGGTCTTATATCTTTCTCATGGGCTTCTGCATTCGTACATCCCTGTGTGCTTACTGGCAACTGTGACGTTTGCACAAGGAGGTGTTCAACAGAGATCCAAGGAATACTTTTTAAAGAGAAGAAAGTAAATTAGGTTAGCTCATTCCAACCTGTAAGCTGAAAATAATGTTAAGTACAAAGGATCTGTGAGCAGATTACATGGATCTATGCACACATCCTCACACATACAACATACATATGCATGTATCTCCTGAGTATATGCTTATTAATATTCCAAATCATATATCTATTCCTAATAATATCTCCTCCCACACACTGTGTATTTGTCTGTCAAAGTACTAAGAGGACCAGGGCCATGTCTAAGTTATCATTATATTCCCAACAGCTAACCAACTGCTCAGCTTAATAGATATTAGTAAAACAAATAAATAATGAGCATAGTCACTCGCATCTCTCCTAAAAGAGAATTTGCCTATGCATTAAAAACAACTATTTATTTTTATGAGAAAATTGAAAGAATTGCAGAAGTGGTTTGAACAACTTCTTTCTGGGGTGACTTTAAAAATAGAGGTGATATCTCAGACGCTGCAGGGCTACTTCTGGTTAGAAGGAAGGAAGTAGCTTGGACTAAATCCATGAACTATCTGTGTCAGAACCAACGAGACTTCAGAAAATACAGATTCCTGGGCCCAAGACCTAGAGGTTTCTGATTCATAGATCTGGGGTGTGGACCTGGGATCGGTAATTTTAAAAAGTTCCATATGTGATTCTAATGTTTAGAAATTATTAGACTAGGGAATCTTAGTCACCTTCAGGGTAAGTTCAGGCCCGGTCTGATTTGAAAATAAGTCTTCCTCTGTCTAGAGTCAAATCAGGAAAGGCTGCCTCGTTAGAGCTCAAGAAGAAATGAGGATGCTGAGCAATTGGCTAATTCTTCTGGTTTTAAACACTTGAGATTACAAAGCAGGTTTAAGCTTCTGAAGCAATCATGAGTTCCGTCTTTCTCTGAGGCTCCTAGATAAAAAAGCCCTCTTCAGGGCCCACAGCAGGTGCTGCAATGGAAGAGAAGAGAATAGGGTTAGAATTTAAGGTTAAATGAATGAGAAAAAAGAGCAAAGAGAAATTTCAGAGGGGTTAAGTAGCAGAATTTTCTTGCAGTTTATTATAGGGAACAAATGGGACATTTACCTGGTACTGAAATTGTTCCACACCCTGAGTCTTTTCTACTGCACCCATTTAGGAACAGCGTTATTCAAAATGGTACAAAGGTAGAAATTCAGAGGATGAGGAGGAGAAGTGACTCTTAATTTGTAAGCAAACCAGGTAATCTGTTCTTTTCAGTTGCCGTGAAATAATGATCAACAGAGGAGAAATCATCCAGACGAAAAGCCCTGGCATCATGGTGCTCATGTTCTGCCAGGGAGCAGAAAGTGATGAACAGCTAGCATAACAAATATGTAAATTACACAATATGCCAGGATATAAGAGCTAGGCACATCGGTCCTATATTTACAGTACAGACTCACCAAATTCAGCAAAATACAAGCATTCAGCAGTCAGTGGACGGTCACTTTGTGAAGCTATTCACTAGGCAGTCTGGAGATTCAGACGAATTTTACACAATCACCACCCTCTGAGACTTGCTCCACAAAATCAATAATTTAGAGTTTTATAGGCCTTTAGATATTAGAGATTCTTTACATCATTTCCTTTCTCCCTTTCTGCATCCTCATTTACTGCCCCTCTTCCTTCACCTCGATGGCCCTATCTCGGTTCCAGCTACGCTGTCTTACTACTCTTTGAACATGCTAGAAAGGTTTCTGCCTCAGGGCCTTAGCACTGCCTACTCTCTATCCCTTAAAAGGCCCTTCCCAGACATCTGCATGACCAACTTCCTCATCTGCAAAGTTTTGTTCAAATCTCACATTCACAAGGCCTATCTTGACTACTCTATTTAAAATTTCAACCTGCAACTCCCCACACATCCCCTGACTCCCCTTACTATGCTTTATTTTTTCCATAGCTCTTATATCCTTCTAGCATATTATGCAATTTACATATTTATTATGTTTGCTGTTCATTACTTTCTGCTTCCTGGCAGAATTTAAGCACCATGATGCCGGGGCTTTTTGTCTGCATTGTTCATTGAGATATTCCAGGCACTTGGCATAGTACGTGGAGCATGTGATTGGTTCCATAAATGATCATAGGATGAGGGACCATACTTTTTGGAGAGCTTCCTTTAACACGGATATTTTATTTAATGTTCACCACAACTCTATGCGGTAGGCAATGTTATTATCCCTGATTTGCAAATAAGGGAACTGAATCTTAGAGGAGTTGAGTGCTGCATTAGTCTGTTTAGTGTTACTAAAAAGGAATACCTGAGACAGGATAATCGATAAGGAAAGAGGTTTGTTGGCTCCTGTTTCTGCAGGTGTACAACAAGCATGGCAGCAGCAACCGCTTGGTTTCCGGTGAAGGCCTCGGGCTGCTCCTGCTCTTGCAGAAGGCGAGGAGGAGCCGGTGTATGTGTGCAGAGATCACATGGTGAGAGAGGAAGCAGGAGAGAGCAGGGTGAGGTGCCAGGCGCTTGTCAACAACCAGCTCTTGTGAGAACTAATCCACTCACCACTGTGAGGATGGCACCAAGCCACTCATGAAGGATCCACCCCCATGACCCAAACACCTCCCCTTAGGCCCCACCTCCAACATCAGGGATCAAATTTCAACCTGACGCTGGGGGGACAAACATCCAAATCATAGCAAGTGCTCAGCTTTGAGCCAGTAGAGCTCTAAGGCCTGTGCCCCCGGCCCTCGTGATCGAGCTGGAGTGGTGAGAAGATGCATGGAACAGCATGCTAAAGGATGAGCGTTAGGAAGCTGGAGAGAGCATGTGACAAAATAATAGCTAGCAGTGTCTCTCACTCTTCCCATGTGTGCTGATTTCCTATGGCTGCCATAACAAATGACCTCAAACTGGGTGGCTTAAAACAGCAAAATGTATTTTCTCTGAAGTTTGGACCACAGAAGTCTGAAATTGAGGTGTCAACAAAGGCAAGCTCCCTCATAAGGCTCTACGAGGAATCCTCTTTTGCCTCTTCCCCACTCTGGTGGCTCCCAACCATCCTTGGTGTCCCTTGGCTTGTGTCTTAATTACTCCAAACCCTGCCTCTGTCTTCACGTGGCCTTCTTCACTCTGTACTGCTATGTGTCCTCGCCGATCCTTGTAAGGACCCCTGTCACTAGATGTAAGGCCTAATCCAGCATGACCTCATCTTAACTAGCTATATCAATACAGACCTCCTGTTAAATAAGGTCACTTTCTGAGGTTCCAGGTGGATGTGAATTTTGGAGGGACATTATTCCACCCACTACACCATTTGTTTCAGAATCCTTCTGTCTCAGGGTTGGAGCAACCGTATAAAGTCATCTGGTCAACTTCTCATCAGGCACTTGAATCCCTTTTACAGCATCACCTTCCAAAGTTGGTCTAGTCTCTGTTGGATTATTTCTAGGAGCAGGGCGTCAAAGCAGCCCAGGCCATTGTTGTGTAGCTCTATTCAAAACCCATCCTTACGTTGAACAGGTGGTGGGCAGAGTAACAGCCTCCCAAAGATGCCCCTGTCCTAATCCATGGAACCCATGAGTATATCACCTTTGTGGCCGAAGGCATTTTTGCAGATGTGATACAAAGTGTCAGGACCTTGACGTAGAGAGAGTGTCCTTGATTAAACAGGTGGACCCAACCTAAGCATCTAGGTCCTTCACAGCAGACAGCCTTTTCCAGCTGTGTCAGAGGAGGCTGTGACCACAGAAAAGTAGCCAGAGAGATGCAACTTCTGGCTTTGTAGATGGAGCCAGGAAACGTGGGCAGCCTCCAGAAGCTGGAAGAGTCAAGAAAATGACTTTTTAGAGCCACTAGAAGAGATACAGCCAAGCATTCTCAACACTCCCAGCATTCCTGACAAACAAAAAAAAGAAAAAGAAAGAAACATAGCCCGGTTGACACCTTGATTTTAGTCCAATGAGACCCAC
>CM052444.1:1511793-1546387 GCA_028533085.1 Varecia variegata
TAGGAGTCCCTAGGTATCTAGTTTGCATGAGAATGTCTAGATTAGAGTCCCTGTCCTTAATGATAAACACATCTTCACATCTAACGCTAAGACTCTTATTAGAAACATTAAACTATGCAATCCGTAATGTATTCAGTCTTTGGAAATGCCGAGCTACACCATGTCGTTATACAACAGCATCCCCAACAAAACTCCCTCCCCAGCCCACCTCTTCCCTGGCCTCCCCGTCCTACAGCCAGCGACCCCTCACATAACGTGGTTGTTCTGCGTGGGAGCCCAGCCACAGGGCGCTAGGGGAAGACTCAAGAGGTGAAGTACGAATTCTGCATGGAGTACAGGTGGTCAATGGGGTTTCCCACTCTGGACTGCAGGGGCCCGGCTTCTGAGGTTGCTAGGAAACAGTCACCCAGGTTACTGAGGGAGGTGTCGTCGCTATCCAGGTCATGGAAAAGGGGCTCTGCACCTGAAATGGAGAAGAAACACCAGCATGAGGGTCTGGAAGAAGAGACCGATTTCAGCGTGAGAAAATTCAGCTGAATTCAACAAGCATTGCCTGAGCACCCCTCGCCCCACCCGTGACCCTTTCCACTGGGTGCTGGGAAAAGAGTGGGGCTGGGGTTGAACAGCATAGAAAAGTAGCAGGGGGTAGAGTCCCTGCCCACAAAACGTCTATAGTCTCTGTAGGGGTCTCATGTCCAAAGTGCAACAAGTTAACACAATATAAACTAGGATATGACAAAGTGCTAAATTGAGTGCAGCGTAAGCAAATGTCAGAGTGTCTAGACAGGGAGTGTGAGGAGCAGGCAGGACATGTCGCCAGAGGCTGGAGGGACAGAGGCAGGGCTGCTATGGGACTTGGGCCTCAAAAATGGTGCTTGAAGGAGGGAAGGTGAAAAAACAAACATCAGCTCTTGGAGTGAGGCTGATGGAACCTCCCGTGGTAACATTTGTCTTTTCAAACAGCAAGCAGACACTCAGTGTGTGCTGTTCCCAGTCTGTACTGCAAAGAGGAGGAGGGTAGGAGCCGACCCTAGCTGATTTACAGGCTAGACAGGGAAGCCAGCAAGGCACACTGGCGCAGCCAGGGGACTGCTGTAACCAGCGCGCTTTGCCTGCCCTGCAAGTCAAAACTGGGAGAGGTGAAAACTGGAGTTTATGGAACTGGTCATGGGGCTTTAACTATTCGTTTTACTAAAGGACTCATCACAGGCATCCTTTATGCAACAAGACCCCTGAGACTCTGAACACTTAAGAATCTGCAAAACATTCATTTGCTCTGTTTTCCCATAGCTATGGAGGAAAGAATGATACAGACATGACGCATGTCTTATTTATATATGTGTGTGTGTATATATATACACATATATGTCTACAAATGTATCCGTGAATGAGGTTGGCCAATGAAGGGCCAGATCTTAGTAAACGCTTGCTGAATGTGTCACATGGGAAGGGAGGGGTGATTTTAACAACCGGATTTTTTTAATGAAGCCAAAAAGAAGTTGTTTGACAAAATCTGTGAGTTCAGGCATGTATCTCTGATGCTAATGTTTGGAAGGCTTGCTGAATAAAACTTTGTTTTTTCACTATCAGGATAAATTTGTCACAGATTACACATAGATCAATGCATTACATACACGACTGGCCTTCTCTGTTTGCAAAGGGAGTAGCCTATATTTGGCTCTGAGGGTGAACTTGAGATTCAGTCCAGAGTTCACCCCACCCCACCAGGGTCTCCCGGCCCCCAGCTTGTCCATTGGCTTAAGCAGCAGGCTGGGCAGGTGGGGAGGCTCAGCCATCCACACTCAGCATCCAAATCACCCCCAGTTTGGGTGAGGTGGGTATAAGGGAGATACTACAAGTCAGTTTATGTTTTATGGAATAAATTATAGCACCTCCTAGTATCCACAGGAGGATAGTCCAATTAGAACATTTGTTTTCTGTGCTTTTTATGCATTTTCTTTCTTTACATAAATGTTTGCTTAATTAAGGCCTTCTGCTTGTATAAGCACTGATATTGCTTGCAAATATGCCAGTGTCGTATCTGGCATGAAACACAAGACTGTGGAATCCAGTCACAACAAACAGGTCCACAATGAATGTGCAATATTCCATTTAAAAGTAACAAACAACAAGCTTTGAAAACAAGAATAAATGGAAGCATCACTAATGAGTATGTCACGTGGGTCTTTCTTCTGTAGTCATTGGCTAGGACCGCTGGGTGGTTCAGGCGGTATTTTTGGGCACTTATTCTGCTTTGGAGCTCCAGCGAGCGTCTAGGAACTGCGCAGGTGTGCTTGGGAGTGAATGAGAAACCCACCCGGTCTGTGAGGGGCCTGGGGGGCCTGAGCCCCTCTTACCATAGGGGTGCATGTGGTCTCCGGGCATCTGGGGTGGGGTGAGACCCTGCCGGAAGGGATCCGAGCTGTAGACACTCTGCTCGATGGCCAGGAGCTGCTGTGGGGTGGGCAGGGCCGTGTAGGGGTTCATGATTCCTTCCATCCCAGCACTCCCACCGCCGTTCGACTGAGCTATGGGAGGGAGAGGAAGGCAGGTCATTCTCAATGGACAGCCCTGCGTGTCACTTCCCTGGGTCCTGGCTTCGTCACTTATGAAATGGAAGGGGACGAGGGGACATCAGTGGGTGCCAGCCTGCGCCCACCAAAGGGCTCACCTTGGAGGAAAGGATGGGGGTGGGGGCCGAGCAGGTGAACTCTGAGAACATCTTTGAAATATATCATTTAAACAAAGGGCTGTGACACCGTGCACAGGTTTGCAGCCCCTGGGGTGGATGAATCTGAAGATCCTTCCTGCGATAACCCACTGGGAGCCCATTGGTCAATCATGGGAATCATGACTCCGGCCCAGCTGACCTCAACGGCTGATCTGAAGATTCCATAAGAGTACGTGGACGTGCTTTGGCGCTACACCTTGCTGCACGTGTGCACAGAAGGTTACGAGAAAAGGAGGACTCAGTTGTTGCCTCCACATCTTTCTCTGGGTCTCTAAACATGGGAAGAATAGAGACTCTATCTCCCACCAGCCTCTGCTTTCTTAAGTCCACCTTAGGAGCTGCCCTTAGAGTTCTTTAAACAAAGTCCCAAGCACTGTGAGTTTGTGTTCTCAGACACCAAGATCCCAGGTAATTTACGTGCACATTAAAATGTGAGAACCCTGCTGTGAGGTACAGACCATTCCAGGAATTCTCCTGGATGGCTGAGTTCGGGGGCATATCCTTTTAAGAATGGCATTGTTCTAATATAGTTATTTCTGGATTTTTTTCTTTTAACTTCCTTAAAGACTCCCACAACCTGTCCTTCTTCACCCCCTCCCCAATCTTCACACTACCGTTATTTATTTACTTATGTTTTACAAAAGGGTACACCTGGGTAGCACAGCCTAGTGGAACGCAGAGTCGGAGTTCTGGTCCCGGCTCCATCCTTACTGATACAGGAAGGTACTTGGTCTTGCAGAGCCTTTGTTTGCCCCTCTGTGAGGTGGGGTGATAAGTTCTCCACTCGCCTCAGAAGGTGGGCGCTGTCAGAGTCGTGTGAGCTATGAATATGCTCCACAAAGAAGGGGATTATTATTTTACTATCATCATTTCTGCTATTTTATATTATTTTGGAAAGGGGTAAGTCACAGAGCAGTCTCTCTTTTTTTTGTTTTGTACTTCTTTTTGGAGACAGAGTGTCGCTCTGTGTTGCAGTGCAGTGGTGTGATCATAGCTCACTGCAGCCTTGAACTCCTGGGCTCAAAGGATCCTCTCGTCTCAACCTCCCCAGTAGCTAGGACTGCAAGCACACACCACTGCGCCTGGCTAATTTTTTATTTTCTGTGGAGACGGGGTCCTGCTTTGTTGCCCAGGCTGGCTTTGAACTCCTGGCCTCAAGCAATCCTCCTATCTCGGCCTCCCAAAGTGCTAGGATTATAGGCGTGAGCCACTGTGCCCGGCCAATTGGTGTCTTCTATTAAACTAATTAGCCTTCAAGCAGGACTGAGCAAGTTGAGAATCGGACATGTCTATGGCCGCACGTCGTCCTGACACCTGACACGTCCCCTGATGCTGTGGTGGGATCCAGGCACGGGTGGCCCCCCAATCGGCAGCCCAGGTGTCCCCACCCTCGCACGAGTCCCTCAGGGCTCAGGCCCCACGTGAAGGCCCCATCTGTCCAGTGGGTGTGGACGGGGCCTCCGGACACCTCATGCAAAGCGCTGGCTGGCGGAGACCCCGGGCCGGAGCGGCCTGGACTCCGGCAGGGCCCAGCGGGAGGAGCTGCCGGCTTACCGGAGCTCAGCCTCTGCGTGCTCTGCTGGTCCTGCTGCTGCTGCTGCTGCCGCCGGGCCAGCTTCTTCATCTGACGAGGAGAGGACCACAGGGTTAGAAGTCAGATGACCTGGGGCGGGTGCACCGGGTAAGGGGAAGCCAGAAGTGGCATCTTCCCCGCAAGAGGGCTTGTGTGCAAAGCAGAGGGACCATTTCCCGGCTTTCACTCAGCAACAGAGCCGCAGCCACGCGGTTCAGGTTTGCAGCATCTCAGCTGACGGCTCCTCTACTGCGGTGGAGCAGCTTAGCTTAGCAGCAACAGGGACTTCCTTCCCCCCGTAAATAAAACTTGCTGCTTGTGCTGTGACAATTCTACGTGCGGGAATGAGTGTGTGACCGTGGGGTCTGCGTGACTGTGGGGTCTGCAGCCCAGCCCAGACACCTGGGGCTGCCAATAGGGTGGGATTCAGGATAAGCCAAGAGGCTGGTCCCTTCCCCTCCCCTGTCTGCGGCCCTTGTGTCTGAGACGAGCCTACCTGGCGATTCACACCTCTGGGTAAGGAGCTCGTCACCCAGAGCACCCTGCTAACACACAAACTTCCCTGAAGGAACGTTTTAACCCAGTGTTTCTCAAACTGTGTTCTGTGGAACACTGGGGTTCCATGAGATGTTAACATATATTTGAGTGTATGTGTGTGTAGGAAACACCAGATTTTTTTCTTAAATTTCTTTATGGCAAGATATCTCAGAGCTAAAAATGTGCTCTTCTACCGTATGAATCCACAGGCCAAAGGGCCTCTCAAACTTATTGCACCATAGAGCCTTTTTCTGATGGAATAACACATCAATAGCCCTATTCTGAGGAATTCAGTTAGGGAAACGCTACATTAGCCAATCATGATCAAATAATGAGATAGTAATTTGTCACCTGTACTATTATAAAATATATATTTGGTCTTTAACCCTATTTCCTGGCATTCAACTCCTAAAATTTTTGGAATCTCCAAAGTGATGTTTTCTTGTATGCTAATGATTGACTGCTGGCTGGCAGCCCCTAGATAGCTTAAGGATGGGGCTGATCACCAGAAAGACCAAGGCAGGATTAGAGGATTGGAACTTTCACCCCCACCACCCAACCTCCAGGGAGGGGAGAGAGGCCGAAGGTTAAGTTGATCACCAATGGCCAATGGTTTAATTAATCATGCCTATGTAACAAAGTCTCCATAAAAACCCGAAAAGACAGGGGTCAGAGAGCTTCCGGGTAGCTGAACACATGGAGGTTCCTGGAGGGTGGTTCACCCAGGGAGGGCTCTGCACCCCTCCCCCGACTTCTCACCTAACGCATCTCTTCATCTGTGTCCTTCCTAATGTCCTTACCCAGCAAGTGTAAGTGTTTCCTGAGTTCTGGGAGCAGCTCTACCAAATTAATGGAACCTTAGGAGGGGGCTGTGGGACCCCGATTTATAGCTGGTCTGTGAGAAGCACAGGCCACAGCCTGGGTCTTGCAAATGCCAGTTGGGGTTACCGGGATAGTCTTGGGGACTGAGCCCTCCACCTGTGGGATCTGACGCTGTCCTGGGTAGATGGTGTCAGAATTGAACTGAGTTAGAGGAAAGCCGGCTGGTGTCCAGGGCAAGACTGACTGCTTGCTTGGTGTGTGGGGAAAGACCCCCTATTTGGTCCCAGAAGTGTTCTGTGTTGATTGCTGTGGTATGAAAACAGAGGAAAATAACTGTTTGTCTTTCCCCCATCACCCACTGAAGAGCAGGGCCCTAGAGAAACAGGCCACAGGACACATGTGTTTTTAGAGGTAGGAAGAAAAATGAGTAAAAATTCTAAAACAAAGACTGTGCTGCAGGAATACAGCCCGTGGTAGGGGCCAGAGGGCAGTACGACGGTGGGCCTAGGGCGGAGAGGGCTGGCCTGGGAGAGACGAGTGAAGGCTTTCATTCCACCGTGTCATAATGCTGTCTGAGACCAGTCCTGCTTGGGTTTCTCTTTGAAACTTTAAAAAAACTTTGATATCTGGATTAAATAAATGTATATGATAGAACATGCTTTAACCAAAAGATACAGAAAGACATTTATTCATACAGATGGCTGGCCAGATTCACAGTCACGGCCACTAGGGGGAAAAAAAAGCCATTTCACTAAAACAAATGCCTAGTGTCTCCCCTTCTGCAGGGCTGCTGTGGCTGAAATGGTTGTTGATAACAGGATTTTTGAATCAAGAGAACTATTCTATGCAAAGATTTCAGGTTAGAAAACCTGGCAACGAGTACAATGTCCTGCTGCCATGTCCCCAGCAACAAAGGGACAGACAAAAAAGTAGTAAGCAGGTTACCTTAGCTCTCTGGTTCTGGAACCACACCTGGACGACACGGACGCTCAGCCCTGTCTCTGCAGCCAGAGTCTCCCTCACCTTGAAAACATTGAATGTTAGAAATACGGAAGCATGGCCAGCTCAGGGTAGGGGGCAGAACATGTTCTGTACAGTGCATGGGGAAGCCGACAGACTGTGTCTTACATAGGAGCTGGCAAGTGTTTAACTTCCAGCATAAACTCAAACACAAGAATGTGCTTCCCTTCCAGTAGAGAGTCCTTCCCAGGTAAACAAACAAAAGAAACAGTCATTAATTTAGATGCTCATTACCAAAAGGTATTTATTTCTAGATTTCTCTTACTCTGGAAATTAGGCTTTCAAGTGGTTCTTAGACCTCAGGGAAGTCTATTGCTATGCTTTGGCTATAGGCCATGCATAAACATTAACCTACTTAACGAGAAATGAGAATGAAAATGATGTTGCAAAGACAAATGGTTCTCTCTTGCTCTCTTCTCTTGCCTAACTGCATTGACCTGCAGTTTTGGTTTTGTCTCTAGGTGACTTCGGGCATTTCAGGGATATTCGTATTCACTGTTATCCTGAGTAAGCCCTGCCCAAGGAGAATAAGACGAGAGTAATCGGGAACGTGGCAGAGCCGGTGGTCAGTTCTAACGCAGGCACGTGCGCTGCAGCAGGCGGAGACAGGACAAGTGAGATCCAGCTGGTAAAGAGATGTGCTGGAACATGTGCCCACCACACAGGTGCCTAGTGAGGGGCTGGCAAGGTGGCAAGAAGAGACGGTGCAAGAAGCACAGATTTTCTGAGTGGGCCCAGGTGACTCCGCCCCCTTCTGATTAGATTCTGGGGAGAAGATGGGATTGAAAGAGCGCCTTGAATAAACACGTGGGTAGAGCAAACTGGAGGCCTTGGGAAATATGTCACCTTTATCATGACACTTGGGCTGAGGCTTAGGAGAAGTAGGATGATTACAGCAGGTTTTTAAAGCACATCCCTCTGCTAAGCCAACGAAAACAGGAGTGCACACAGGCCCGCCTCCACCTGCTGAAACCCTATCCAGGCCTCAGAGGCCCGGCTCAAAAGCCACCTGCTCCACAAAGCCTGGCCTGATTGCCCAGACCAAAGTGACCTTTCCCTTCCCTGTGGCTCCCAGCTGTCCCTCTTCTGTGGTCCCTGGAGCTCTCTCTCTGGTGTCACAGTAAACCTACGCCTGTGTCTCCTCCTTGCTGGCGGCCTGGAGGCTGCCTGGAGACGAGCACCCAGCACAAGCCCGTGCAGGGGCTGGGAGTTCAGAACACGGAATAAGTAAGCAAATGAGGAAGGCTATAATTTGTCCCGTGGCAAGCCCACCTTGGAGTATTTCATTTCACTTTCTGCCAGTACCTCCCTTGGAGCAGAGAGAGCTGCAAGGGCAGGGAAGGAAAGAGTTTGCAGGTGAATCTTTCCAAAGGTCAGAAGTTGTAGCAGACTGTACTGTCGTTCAACAAGTATCTACCCTTCCCTCCTCTGCTCCACGGCGGTGTAAGCGTCACCACTGCACCCACGGTGGGCTAAGCCCATGCCTTGCTCTGGCCCATGGAACGTGATGTGTGTGGTACCCAGCAGAGGTTCCCAGCGGGCTTCCTGCTTCGGCCTGGCCTCTGGCCTCTGCCGTCCTCAGGAGAGCAGCCAGGAGGGCACCGCTCTTTCAGCCCGGACCTTGGAAGGAGCCGCCGATGGAGCAGGCCTGAACCTGAGCCCTGCTGGGCCACGGCCAAGGCACAGTCCCAGGGAAGGAAATTAATGTTTGTTGGGAGCCGCTAAGACTTTGGGTTGTTTTTTAATCACAGCTAAAGCTGACTAATACAAATAGGGATGCAGGCAATGCTAAAAAATTTTTATGATGTATTTCTTTTATGAATTTCAATAAAGAATATTCTTTCTTTTCTTTTTACTGTGTAAAAGGTAGTACCCAGCATATGGCAGGCAGTCAATAAGTGGCAGTACTCAATAAATGGGCACAGCTCTGTGTGGCAGAGAGGGCTAATTGTCCCCAATATCCATTCTCTCCTTCCTCCAATCAGCAATCGAATCCCCAAGTATTAGCAGGGCATGTGGTCACCCAGATAGACTCATTTCCCAGCTTCCCTCGCAGGGAGTGTGTCTATAGGACTAACTTTTGGCCAACACATATGAGCAGAAGTGATTTGAGCAATCCCTGGGTATGCCCTTAAAAAAGCCGCTGCCCTCCACTTCCTCTTTTTACACCCTGCTGGCTGGGAACACGGTGACAACTGGAGCAGCCCTTTGGACCCAGGTGAGGGATAACAGAGCCACCCCACCAGTCATGGCTTGCTCACCTCTGGACTGTGACATAAGAGAAGAATAAACTCCCATCTCATGGAGCCACTGTATTTTTTTTTACACAAATGTTCACAGCAGCCCTATTTTGAACAGCCCCAAGTGGATACAACCCAAACGCCCATCAACAGGTGAATGGAGAAGCCAACCATGGCATGTCCATACAGCACAATACCCTTCAACAACAAAAAGGAATGAAGCACAACTTGGGATGAATCCCAAAATCACTCCACCAAGTGGAACAAGCCAGACCAAAAACAGAGTACATACCGCAAGCCACTGTACCTTTATAATCTTTGTTACAGAGTCTTGGTCTGCAGCACGGCTGGTACCTATTATTATCATTATTATTATTCCCACTGCTCTCCAGGAAATGAAAGGTGCGAGCGGGGCCATGTGGAGTCGGGATTCATGCAGGAAAAGCATGAGGAGACTCCAGTACGTCCCTGGCCGTAGATTAACGATCCCTGAGTCTCCGAAGGGCTCAAAGCCACCTGCACAGGGTCCACCTGAACAGCCTTCCTTACCGCCCTGACCCCCCGTGCCCCCGAGACCCCAGAGGACAAGTGGGCCCAGTTCTCCTCCCTCCTGTACCTTCCTGCAGGGCTTGGAGGACACTTCAAACGAGGCCTTGAAAGCTCTCCTCTGCTGGGTCGTCAGGATGGTCCTGGGACGTTTCGGGCGTTTATGGTCCTTGCCGTCCTCAGCTGCTCCTTTCCCTGCCCCGTGGGCCGACTTGCAGAGACTTTCTTCGTCCTCACTTTTCCCTAGAAGGAGCAAAAAGCAACGCTGTGAGTGTCCAGGAGCCACTTCCTGGAGCTACATTTTATTCCATAACAAGGCCCCTGGGTCCACATCCCCGGGATGGTTTTACGCATGAGCGCAACGACCTACATGCATTGGTTTGGAAGCTTCCAGGAAGGCACTTAGAACAAGCTCCTAAAACCCAAAGGCAGGAACCAGAACACCCACATCACATCTCAGAGCTTCATCGCAGTGTGACATCCCGGCTCCACATTTACTAGCTGTGTGGCCTTGCGCAAGTTACTAAACTCTCTGGCTCAATTTACTCACCTGCAAAATAGCAATATAGGAGAACCCACTGCATTGGGGGTGTGGTGAGGATTGAATGAGTTTACACCAATAAGACACTCAGAGTGCTGCTTGGCATATAGTAAGTGCTCAGCAAGTACTGGTTATTAACATTATTTCTTAGATTATCATTTTTCAAGACTAGACCTGGAGAAGTTACTTATAACTCCCTAGCTACTATGTCTGAAATTCTGGCCACTGCCAGGGGGTAGAAAATAGTACCGTTTAAAAGGCCACAGAGAACCAGCATTAGGGTACCTACAGGTGGAGACAACTGAGTATGGACAGGTAACTCTAATAATTAGTCAAAATTTCTTATCTATAAAGTAAATAATGCTCTATTAAAGTAACTACAATTATGTGAATTACTTCAACTCTGTAAGCAGTGAGCAGCGCAGGGGTAACTTCTAAAGGAAATAAAGCCCCTAGCAGGCATCATGTTCTTTTCCAGGGTACCTTGTGCATCCCATAGACGTCGCGCCCCTAAGGAGGAGCTTCTGGGCTCTGGGAAATAAATACCCTAGTGAGAGAGACTTCTTTTTCCCTCTGGCATTCAAAGCCATAGGTAGCTGTATGCCCAAGTGAGCCTAAGAAGAACCTCATTTATCTCTGCGTCCTCACAGAGCTCAGCTGTCCTCCTTCCTGCAGTGAAAACCTTTGCCCAAGGCCTTTCCCCCGGGCCAGCCCCTCCTGGCCACTCTGCGAAAGCCCAGATGACGGACCCACTGCGTGCGAGCCACACATCCTTTTCCCTCACTCCCACCTCTGGAAAGGCTGCTCATTTGCATATGCTGTCTTAGTTTAGACATCAGCTGAGTTCTAATTTTTGGCTCCGCCAGAGCCCGAAAGATTATTTTATCTGAAAGGACAATGGCTTCTTCTTTCTAGGAACATTTAAACATGCAAGTTTGAAGGTGAAGGGAACACCACACTGGGAGTTCTCGAGGACACTACCCTTTTAATGTAATTGAAAAGGGACTGAGGTCGGCAGACCGAGGTTTCCATCCCGGTTCTGCCCCCTCGTTGTAAGCACAGCCCTGTGCGAGTCACGTCATGTCACTGACCCTCGGTTTCCCCACCTGCACGAAGAAGACAGGGACACCCAGCCCGCGGGTGTCACAGAAGCAGTGCTATTATGTGCAAAAGCAGCTAGCACGGTCCTGGCACGCAGGCGGCTTGCAGTCGAGGTTGGGAAAAGGGTGCCTTTTCCCTCTGCCTCCTCCTTCTCAACAGTACAAATGAAAAACCCCAAAAGATTAAAGAAGAGAGTTGAACAAGAGTCCTCATGATGAGGCCTGGCTACTCTGGCGTCTTCCTCTGAGGGTGTTCTCCTCCAGGGGTGATGCAGTAAGAGGATCTCAGTCTCACCTGGGTATCAAGGCTTGTAAAATCTTTCTAGAAGGAGGTTTTCAGAATGGCCAGGAAAAAGCAAGCACTTAAGAACCAAAAGCCTCAGGAAAATAAGTAGATCCCACAGGAGGATAAAATGTAGAAAAAAGAAAGTTACAGCTAGGCCCTTGGTAGGCCCATTCACCCCACTGCTGGGAGACTCCCCAAATCCCGGTGGGAGGTCAAGAATTCTCAAGAAGGTGGACTCCCCAGAGTCAAAAGGATGTTCGTCTGGCCCTGGTGATGCCTTCAGTGGCATTTCTGAGGAAATGGGGCTGACACCCCAATGGAGGACCATGCAGATCTTGGCGAGGCAGGCCGTGCAAAGGGACTGGGTCTGCAGGCCAGGCCTGCGAGTGAGCAATGCTCAGTACGGAACACTCTTGCAATGCAAAAGGTAAAATGCAATTTTATTACCTTCAAAAACCTCATGTCTTATGCCAGTTTGTCAATAAAATGGTACTTGCAAATGTCTTATGGAATCAGTCTGATTCTTTGACAGTTATTCCTCCAATAGTTTGATGCAAATGTATAGGGATGAGTGGGATAATGTAACTAACGAAAATGTAAAGTCTAAAAGAATGATCCTGGTTCGGACATGTTGACACTATCCAGGGAAGCAATGTGACATCGCACTTACAAGTGTGAGCTTTGGAGTCGTATAAACCCAAGTTTAAATTCTGGTTCTAACAGTTATGATGTGTGATTTTGAACACATTCTCAAAACTCAATTTTCTCATCAGGGAAAATAGCAGTGTTTTTGGAATTATTAAATGAGATGATGTATGTAAAGGGTTTAGCACCATCCAGAAGGGACTGGTGCTGAATAAATAACAATAATCATCATTATTATTATTCCAACATAAAAGAAGAATACATGTTTTCAGTTAACAGCAATCTCCTATCAGTGGGGCTCTGAGTTAAGGTTTAACACTACAAGTGTTCATTTCTGTCTCTTTGCAGAAATGACCCTGGCCAATATAGACAGCCAGTGGAATATGAGCGTGTGCTTGTGAGAAGGGAGCGAAAGAGAGGGAGCTAGGGCTTGTTCTAGAAGGAAAGTGTGATTTCTGAAGTTTGTTCAGAGCCCCAGAGGCAGGATGGCTGAGGGCCACCTGGGGACCTCCTGCTGCTGTCACTGTCCTCAGCCTTGCCTGGGACACGTGCACATCTCCAAAGAGCTGCTGTCCCATCATGAACCGATGGAGAAGGGGGGGGAGAGAACCACCTCCCAGGCCAGCCATTGGTGCGCATTTTGGGAGGACACAGACAGCTGCTCACTCATCCTCTCCAAACCCTTGTAAGAAGAGAGAGAGGAAAGTGTGTTTGTTTTTAGAAGGCGGCAGAGGAGGAGGAGGAGAAGGCAGAGAGGGAAAGAAGAAGGGGAAGGAGAAAGAAAAGAAGGAGAAAGAAAGAGAAGTGGTAGCAGTAGTGGTTTGTTTAGGAGTGTTTCTGTCATTTTCGTGGTGCATTTTCTCCCTCTGATTCCTCCTTTCTGCTGTTCGATATCTCACGCTCTCTTCTCTCTTCAGGTCCCCCATTTTGCCTTCTAGGGAGCACTTCATGCTCTACACCAGGAGCCTACAAACTTGCTCTGTAAAATGCCAGAGAGTTAACAGTTTAGACTTTGCAGGCCTCCAGGTCTGCAGCACAACTACTCAACTCTGCCACTCACTGTAGCACAAAAGCAGCCGCAGACCATATGAATGGGCATGGCTGTGTTCCAATAAAACTGTATTTCAAAAACAGGCGCCGAGCCAGATTTGGCTGCATACCGTGGTTTGCTCACCCCTGCCCTGGACCTCTGCTGACCTCCGTTCTCCATCAAGACTTGTCCCGCGTCCCATTCTTTCCGGCCCTGAGTGCAGGCAGGAAGCTCGGCTCATCTGATACACGGTGGCGTCAGTGGTGAGCAGGGTTTGATGTGTTCTCTCCCATGGTCAATAGCCTATAAACATCTAATAAGAAAAGCATCTGCCCTAACAGTCACCAACGTGGAATTTCGGGTGTCCTGGCCCATCTGAGCGAGAGAGATTCTGAAGATTAAGGGATGGGGGAGCCTCTTGGCACCTCTCAAAGTGCAGACAGGTGCCACCAGGCATGCGGACCATCACTGACCATCACCCAGCTTCCGTCCACTGTGTTGTCAACATCATGGGCACAATGGTGTCCTCGGACTCTCTCGGGGAATTTCCAAGCTGTCCCCGGAATGTTCACTGAGGCTCCCGTCTTCTCTCTCGGCAGGGGCAGACCTGCCTCACTCGGATCCCGACTTCCGCATGAAAATACGCAGCGCCTAAGACATGCACGTATCAATTTGCCCAAGAGGAAGGAATGTTCTAAAAGAGCTGGGAGATTTCTCTCAGAATCAGCAGGAGAACCGGAGGGAAGAGGAAAAACCCTGAAGGAGCAGAGATGCACAGTGGAGGGAGAGGCCCCTCTGCTGCAGAGACTCCCACACCCAGATGCAGGCCCAGCGATCCCTCGTAATTTAAGCTGACACCCCTCAGCGGAGATGAAAGGAACGCCACTCGCTGCTCTCTGACAACAAACGTCAGCATCCCTGGAGGCCATTTAGGCACAAACGCGGCATAAATCTGACTCCCAGCGGGGAAGTCCAGAGATCAAGCCACGCACAGCCTACCAGAGTGAGATGAATTCGCTTGGCGCAAAGTTTGGACATGTTTCTTATGGCCTTTTTCCCCCCTTTCTTGTAAAAAAAAAAAAATCTGGAATGGTTCAGGGCTGTTCCTCCCACTCACTTACGACATAAGCAATGGAGATGAAAGACCCAGCCGTGGTTTATGGCTTCGAGACAGAGCGGCACTACCTGTGGGGCCTTGGAGATTCATCTCAGGTTGTTGGAAAAATCCCAGCAGCCCATAAACGGGGCAAGACATATCTGAGCTCGGCCCAGGAGGCCAGGGCGAGGGAGGGGGACGAGAGACCCTCCTGCTAGGGGAGGGAGAGGCAGGAGTGGGCCTCGGATGCTTCCCCAGTGACGAGCCTCCTCGTAAATGTCTTTCAGATTCGGAGAGGAGAGGAAGGGTCTGGGATTTGTTGTGGGTGGAGGGAGGAGGGGAAGATAGAAGGGAGGAATTTGTGAAGACAGGATGTAGAGGAAGCTGTTTCAGCCACTGCCCTGCACTACAGGCCTGGAATTCATTCTCCCCGAGAACAGCAGTGGTCAGCTCTGGACGCAGGGAACTCAAAGCAGCACTGAAACTCCAAGAGGCAGTAAGTGCAGTTCTTTGGAAAAGCAAAGTCCATGTAGCCACTGTTTTGAAACTGCCCTACACATAGTTCTTCAAGGAGATCTCAACTCAGAACAAAAACAGTTTCCAGTAAAAGATGGGACTTGGCACTTGTTCCCCGAATCTTGTGCTCAGTAAGTATTCAGTACAGGCTCTTGTGTGGGGCACTGCACAAGGATGACCCTGGGATCCGGAGATGATGGAGACGCAGCCTCTGCTCTCACAGAGATCTCGGATTAGCAGAGGAGAAAGACCCAGCACCAAAATAATGATAACTCGGAACAGAGGAGTCAGGGGAGGGGACTAAGGAAGGGCACACAGCACCAGACGTCCCCTGGGCTAAAAAGGAGCAACAGGAAAGATGACCAGAAGTTGCCAGGTAGACAAGGAGAGAAAGGGCATTTCATGCCAAGAGCAGAGAACACGCATGGCATGGGAGCCGGGCGCTAACCCAGGAAGGGAGGCTCCTCAGATGCAAGCTCTCCTGCGTGCCACTATGCACTCAGCACTGCCCTGCATACTGCCACGGACCATAAACAGGGATAGAAGAATAACCCCTTGCTCTTAAGGAACAGAAAACAGAGAGTCAGAGTTAGCATTTAGGAGGCAATAAAGAATATAAAATAGTTAAGTTCTTCAGACATGGTAAAAACTGAAAATACAAATGTGAGCATTTAGGAAAGAGGAATGTCAATTAGCCAGAGAAGTTAGTGAACAAAGGGGGCTCACAGGTCAGGGACGAGGGGGCTTGGAAGGCCCGAGGGGCGGAAGCAGGTGTTCAGACCTGTGGACTGGAGGGAGGACAAGAGAGTGCATCAGCAAACGACAATCACCTGTGCATGCCTCAGCCCAGGTGTGGGGAAAATCAGATGCTCTGTCTCCCACCAGCCACTGGGATCATTCTTTATACGACAAGGGCACGTGGAGGGCGGAAAGTAACTCTGACCACAAAATGGGAGACTTGGATTCTAGTCCCAATTTTGCTACTAAACTGTGTACCCTTGAATAAAACTCCTCACGTCTCTAAGACTCATTTCTTCATCTACAAGATGATATAAAAATTCCTTCTACTCACCTAATACCTGGCATGGCATCATTTTGCAATTGCATTGTTTCACTGTTCCTACTACCACCCTATAAGGCAGGAAATGCATTGCTATCATTTGTTTTTACAGACGAATAAACCGAGGCCCAGGAAGAAAGTGAGGAGGTCTTTTGCCCAAAGGCACACAGCTGGGAAACTCTTTCTCCTACCCCCACTGCTCCTCTGCCTGCCTGACCTGCCTGGCAGGGTTGCTGTGAAGATCCAGGGATACCTGGTGCTTGCAGAGTATCAGGTGCTATCCAGCTGCGGTGCTGTTGTTATTAAAGAGTGAGGAAAGAAATGGAAGGGGGGGTATGAAACACGGAACCTGAGCGCCTGCTGGAAAAGCCATTCTTTTCAGTCCAGTATGGACAGAGCTTATTTTAAATCACCAAATCTCCCCAGACCCTGCCTTCTCCCCCCGCCCCACACTGCCCCGTGCTGCCCCTGCAGCCTCCAGCAGGGCAAGCTCAGGGAAGGTCTAAGCATTTCAAGAGGGGAGCAGACAGAAGCCAAGCTGCACCCCTGAGTCCGGCCGCAGGCGATGTGTCCACTGCAGAGGGGGTTTCTGTGCCACGCAGAGGGAGGGGCCAGGCAGGTCAGAGGCAGGGCATTCCAGCGCAGACCCCAAAGGGGGGCCCTGTGTCTCCACTCTGCCAGTGCTGGCAGCCGGCCACGGCCTGGGTGCCTCTCCTCTTGCTTTCTTCAGCTGGCTGGTGCCCGTGAAGGGAGACCTTGTGCCTGGGAGGTATGCGGGGAAACAGCACAGGGTTGGTGCTGATTGGTGGAATTGCTGTTGCCTTGCATCGGTTGCAGGCCTTTTCACTTTGAATAGATCTTAAGCTAACACTACCCCGCCTCTCTCCCTCCCCCTCTACACACACACACACACACACACACACACACACACCCCTCCTCTCCATCTTTCCCTCTCTGAATTTCCCCATCTCTCTCTCCTTCCTGTCTAATAAAAGCATAGCCACATGCAGGCCAGCTGATAGGCACAGGTGTAAATGCTGAGTGTGCCTATGCGGAGATTGTCATACACTGCAAATACTGACAGTCGGAATAGCGGAAGATTCCTCTACAGCCACGTCACTGCACTCAAATCAAGCGCGGCTGAATATACTAAATGAGAAGCCTGACGTGCTCTGCTTTGCTTTGGCTGGCCTCTGAGAGGGAGCCTGTGACGCTCGTAACAAGCCGATTCAGATATTCGGGGCTCGGAGCCCAGTCTAGATAAAAGCTCATTAATCCAGCTGCCCTGTAGGTCACCAGGCCTGGAGTATTACATGCATGGCATTGTATCAGGTTTATATTAATAAGGTTTGACTGTGGGTGCTCCCACTTAGGAAGTGACTTAAGTGGGTCGAATACCATCTCTCTTTAGAGTAGTCCAATTTTGCTGTATTAATTACTAGTCTTTTGGAGGTTAAATTATCTGAGAAAATTAAATTGTTTCTAGGCAGAATTGGAAGACAAAGGGTTAATTATCCCTCAGTATTGAAAAATACCAGGCTAACAATCCTCCAGGTGGCTGGGGAGTCGGGGTGATTGACTAACACTCTAAATGTTCTCATTGTAAAGTGAATCCTCCCTGGCCAAATTCACCGTGGCCATGACGATAGAGAGAGGTGGCCTGGATGCCCACAGCTGATCAGATTGCTTGAGCTCTTGGCTTAGACACCCTCGTTCTAATCAGGCCTTCTGCTGGTTTGGAGAGGTAAACCGAGGCCAATACCCAGCCGGGTCTGTTCCTTCACACTCCACCCAGTCCGTTCCACAAACCACTGACAGGCAACCTGAAAAGAGCAGGGAGAAGTGGGGTCAGACACCTAGCCTTTGTTCTTACCTCCACTACTCACTAGCTGTGTGACCTAAGGTAAATGACCTAACCTCTCTGAGACCTACCTTCCTCATTTGTAAAACCAGGGGAATAAAGACCTCCCAAGCTACCCTGATAGGACTGTTATGAATTCAATACAAATAGAGTAGTTAAAAACACTTTGAAAAAAATTGTAATGAAAATGTAATATATTTTACATATTTTTATTATGCTTCTTGGCTGTCCATGAACTTACCACATCTCCTTACTGTCTATAAAACTCAAACTCCTCATATGGAAATTTTCATCATTCAACAACTCCATCTAAGTGTGCCTACTGTGTGCAGCTACTCTTCTAGACACAGGATAAGGAGAGGACAAGATCGGTGAAGTCTCTGCCTTCCTACATCTAGTAGGAGAAGACAGTGAATAAATAAAGAAAAACATAGTCTGGTCTTTGACAACGTTAAATGCCAGGAAGAAACAAAAATAGAGCAATGGGCTAAAGAATGACTGGGGAGTGAGGAAGCCGTCTGTGGGTTCATAACTCTGTGCCAACACAAACGTCCAACTCCACCTTCTCCCTGAAGCCTCCTTCAGTTCCCTTTCTGAATACCCACAGCACACGTTTGTCTAATGTTTGTCTGTCTCAAATACTTTATTCAAGTACATTACAATTAGAAGACAATTGGATATATTGTCCTACCTTATTCTCCAACTATTTCAGAAGAAAACAATATTATAAGCTCTAATGTACATTTTTTAAAACAAAAAATAGTGCACTAGACTAATATAAAGATTCTGTTATGATGTACTGCTGGAGAATGGCAGAGTGATTACAAGCAGTGGTTTGGACTCAAATATTTGGCTCCATTATTTACTAATTAATGGTCTTGACCAAATTCCCTCTGCATTGAGTCTTGATGTTCCCATCTTTAAAATGGGGTTGAAAGCACCTACCCAACAAGATGATGATAAGAATTAAATGAGACAATTTGTGTACAGTGTTTATGGCACCTTGCTCATGGTAAGAACTTCAATGCTGGCTAATTATCATCATCATTATAATTTCATGGATCTTTCATATAAACAGAATAAGCTTCTAGAAAACAGAAATCAAATCTAAATTATCTTGTTATCTTCCACAACGCAGCACCACACTGAGCACTCAGATTAATAATCAGCTATTAAATAGTTTATGTTCAATTAATACAGAACGAACAGAAATAAGCCAAAGGTCATGCTGACTATGCCAGCACACTGCAAAGTCCTGTCTTTCCATTTTTTCACAAATTTATTGACCAACACCAACCAACTTATTGTGACTATAAAAATTACTGAAGAATTATTGGCTAGCCCCATAGCTGAGGCTCAGCTGGAATGAAATTTATTTCCCTTGAACTCCAATCTGAATTTCCCTTTCACATGGATATTGATCCTACCGACAGTCCACTGCTTCATTAGTCCCTACCCAGTTACGTTTCAACAGGAAGACAGGGGAGCAGGTCGTGAAAATAGAGACACCCAAAATTACGATAATTAGGGTTAGAGAGAGGAAGGAGGAAGACTGGAGAGAAGAAAATGGAAACTGGGCACAGAGGGAGGACAGCCCCGTGGAGCACGTGCAATGGACAATTTGTTGTCCAGCCAGTCCTCCCGCGACTGGGACATGTGGTCTCCAAGGGCGGCCTGCAGGAAGGAAGGAGGGGAGTGCGTGGCCAGGGGTCTCAGCCCTGGCAGGCTGGGATACCCCCATCGCTGGGAGATCTTCAGTAGACATTCCCACAGCCACGGCTCTTCATGGGTGAGAACACAAGATTAGGCAAGGAAAGCATAAATGTCTTTTGTCAGGGGAGCTTGCTCTGAGTTAACTATAAACGGAGTACCATGGTGTGCGGTGAACTCCATTACAACCATTTGGAAAGTACTTATGGTTATTACCCTTAATTGAAACTGGGTGTCCCAAGATGCTCTTGATGTTGATGAAGTCATTGCTAACAGTGCCATCTCAAATATTTCATGGACTATGTTAGCCTTGAATTTCTAACACGAAAGACTCTTTTTCCCAATCCTGTCATTACTTGCATAGAGTTTATTATTGAAATAGGAGTTGGAAGAAAAATACTGTTACTCCGAACGTAAGACCACTGTAATTATAGTCTAGACCCTAAAGCAGTGGTTCTTAAATTAAGCATGCCCCCAAATCACCTGGAGAGCTAGTTAAAACTCAGATTGCTGGGCCCACCCCCAGAGCTTCCGATTCCGTGGGCCTGGGGGGGTCTGTTGCTCCCATTTCTAATACTCTCCCGGGTGATGCTGATGCCACGAGTCCAGGAACCACACTTTGGTCCAGAATGTCCCTCCCTTTCTCCTTCCCCACCGCCAGCCCTGCAGGCGCACAAGGAGGTCTGTAAGAGCCTCTGGACAACGGCAGCACATTCTTACTTTCAGTCAGCAGAGAATTTCATACCTTTTCAACTATTTCACCCAAATCTTCAGATTGACTCCCGCTAGTTTTGACAATTAGGGGAGAATGGAAACTATGGTTTAAAAATCATGTTTTCCTCTTTAAAAATTATGGCATAGGCTGGGTGCAGTGGCTCACGCCTATAATCCCAGCACTCTGGGAGGCTGAAGTGGGAGGACTGCTTGAGGCCAGGAGTTCAAGATGAGCCTGAGCAAGAGCGAGACCCCACCTCTACCAAAAATAGAAAAAAATAGCCAGACGTGGTGGCGTGCACATGTAGTCCCAGCTACTTGGAAGGCTGAGGCAGGAGGATCCCTTGAGCCCAGGAGTTTGAGGTTGCAGTGAGCTGTGATGATGCCACAGCACTCTAGCCTGGGTGACAGAGCAAGACCCTGTCTCAAAAAAAGAAAATAAAATTATGGTATGACTGGAGGAAAAGGTGAGGATGAGTACATGGTAACCTAAGACGGTCATGAACAGGGCTGGCCCTTGGTGTGCATTGGGGTGAAGTACACTGCCAAGCTCTAGAGCTCTCCCTCCTTTGTCAGGTGTAACAGCTGCTAGGCACCAGAGCCAGGGGTACCCAAGCTGGTAAGTGAGCCCCCGTGAAAGGACTCTGCATCCCGATTCATCCGTGGTTCACCCCTCCTTTACCCCCAGGCTCAAGTTGCTCTCTTCCACCTCTATTCATTATCACCTCCTCCAGGATTGAGGCAAAGTGCTGAGCAGTCCTTCTGTTGCAAGACTCAGATGACTGCAAAGCCAGGCATCTTTCACGAAGCACAAATGCCATCAAATGCACCTGCCTAGCTTAGCGTCCTAGATCAAGTCTTTGAATGAGCCCTCCCTCGAGGTCAGCTGTTTCATTTCCACCTATGCCAGTAAGAGCTGGGGCAAGAGATCATCAGGAACCTTGGCAACGGAGAAAGAACTTGCCATTGCAGGTGCCACAGAGCTTTGGGAAGTGTAGGTGGCTAATGTGCTATGACAGCAGCTGCTCAAGAGGGGTTGGGTGTGACCTTGCTGTAGGGTTCTAAGTTGATACAGCTCCTCTTGGCATCAGATGCCTTGCTCTATATAACAGATGTGCACCTGAGAAGTTGTACACAGACCAAACTTCTGTGAAGCTGAATTTTATTTTCCCATTGAAGGAGTTCTTAGTGGGGTTTTTTTGTTTTTGTTTTTGTTTTTTGAGACAGAGTCTCACTCTGTTGCCTGAGGCTAGAGTGCTGTGATGTCAGCCTAGCTCACAGCAACTTCAAACTCCTGGGCTCAAGCGATCCTCCTGCCTCAGCCTCCCGAGTAGCTGGGACTACAGGCATGTGCCACCATGCCCGGCTAATATTTTTTTCTATATATTTTTAGCTGTCCATGTAATTTCTTTCTATTTTTAGTAGAGATGGGGTCTCACTCTTGCTCAGGCTGGTCTCAAACTCCTGACCTCAAACAATCTGCCTGCCTTGGCCTCCCAGAGTGCTAGGATTATAGGTGTGAGCCACCGCACCCGGCCAGGAATTCTTAGTTTTATAGATGCTTTATTTTCAGGGATAAATAAACATTTTGCAGTACACAGAAGGTCCTCATACTTCCATCATTCATGTATTCACCTAAAAATGTTTATTTTGCAAAGTGTTTAATATACATCCATGAACGAGACAGAGTACCTGCCTCAGAGAATTTACAGTCTAGTGGAGGAGATGACAGGTTAGCAGGCCTTTACAAAAAAGGCTGAGAAGTGTTTTGATAAAGGACAGGATGCTGGGGAAATACCATGGAGGGGCATCTAGTGTGGTCACAGACAGGGGATCAGGGCAGGCCTCCTCAAGAAGACGTGTAGAAAGAATAGAGTGGATTTGAGAAAAATAAATTTAAAGGATGAAGCAAAAATATTCCAGCACAAGACAGCAAACAGGAGTGTGGATGGTGGAGGAGGAGTAAGCAGAGATGACAAGCAAGGGTCTTGCATTTCAGTTTTCTAAAACCCAGAGCCAACAGAAAGAAATGGTTAAGAGCATGGCTAGGGTTTGGGAGCCAAAGAGACCTGGGTTCAGTGCTGGCTCTTTGCGGAACAAATTGCTTAATTTCCCCAAATGTGTTTCCTGGGCACATAGTAAACACTCAAGAAATTCACACCATTAGTATCTTAGTCACAACTAAACAATATCATATACCCTATCAAAGAGGGTCTTATTAGCATGAGAAATTACCAAAAAATTTTGTTTCTATTTTTTAAAAAAGGAAGAAATGAAAGGGGGGACAATGGCCATAAGCTAGGGAGATAGACAGGCGGATGCCGATAATACCATTTAAAGGTGTTCTTTCAGCCATGCCTTCAGCAAACATTTACTGACCCCACGTAATGTGCAGCAATTGTTGTTCTAGGTACTGGGAATACAGTGGTGAAGAAGACAGAAAAGACTCCTTAGTTTTGTGGAACTTACCTTTCTTTGGGGAAGATTAATGAGTAAAGAATGATCTTGGTCATTTTAGACTCTAAACAAAATTGCAATAGTGAAAAGTGCTAAGCAGAGATTGGAAACAGTGAGAGTGATAGAGACATCGGTAGTGAGGATGTTGTTTCAGGTAGAACGGTGCTATGGTTTGGATCTAGTTTGCTTGCATCCACCCAAGCTCTGTTGATTCTGGTCCCCAGTGTGGCGGTGCTGGGAGGTGGGGCCTGGGGGGAGGTGTGTGGGTCACGGGAGTGGATCCCGCATGAATGGCTTGGTGCCATTCTCATGGTCGTGCGTGAGTTCTCCAGGACTAGTTCTCTCAAGAATGGATTAGTTCCCTCGAGAGTGCATTGTTATAAAGACAGGATGCTCCTCGGGTTTCCCTCTCTTCAAACGTGCCTGCTTCCCCATTGACCTTGACCTTCACCACCACCCTGTGACACAGCACAGCACGAAACCTTTGCCAGCAGCCAGGGCCATGCCCTTGAACGCCTCGTCCTGCAGAACTGCATGCTCAATAAACGTTTTCTTTATAAGTTACCCGGCCTCGGGTATTCTGTTATAGCAACACAAAACAGACTAAGACAAATGGCCAGCCCTCTCCGGGATCAAGACCCCGTGGAGAAGGTGACATTTGAAGGTGACAAGAAAGAGCAAGCCGAGTGAAGGGCTCAGGGCAGAGTGTCCTGGGCAGAGGGACAGGAAGGTGTTTGGTGTGCTCAGCCATTACAGTCAGGTCACAGGCCATGAAGGGGAGAAAGGTACGAGGGGAGGTGAGGAGGCAGACGCCAGATCATGGCAGGGCACACAGGCCATGACAGGGACTTTGCATTTATTCTAAGTGCAAGGGGAGACCACAGCCAGTGAGTGGCAGAGATCAGAGTAGAAGCCTAGTCCCTGCCTAGGTCAGGGCTGTCTTATACACTTTGCGCCCTCCCACTCTGGAAGTCCCACTCTCTATGCAAAAAAGAGGCTCCAACTTTTCTGAACAAATGTTGATTTTTAATTCTCTTTCCACCATCTTAGATGCCTCTAATTTTCTTCCTCGTCTATTGTACGGGTTTCCTGGGTTAGGTGCCATTCTCTCAGATGCATTCCTTGCCTTCCCTTGGTCTCCTCATGCTACCCAGGAGCTGACCCTTGCCGGCTGCTGCATCCGTCTGGGTTCAGCCAACGAGAGGCATTTACAAAGTCAGAGGAAAGGGAGAAACCACAGTACGTCTGTGTTTCTGCCTTGCGAGATGTCTCTGGCAGCTGTTGCATCTCCTCCCTGGCAGCAACTCACACCTGAAAGCGCCACCACAGCTTCAGCTGGGGATCAGATGTCCCCAGAAGTTATATCAGCTCCTCACTCTGTCCCTCAGCTTAGGGGTAGCAGCAGCTTCCCTTTGTTGCATAATGCATAGATTGTCTTACCTGACCTGTTTGCATCTCAACCATCTCAACAGCTGTGCAGTCAATGTGCTGTATTAAATTCATTCTGTTTTAAATGTTGACAGTTGTTTCTTCTCTCCAGGTTGTCCCCTGGCTGATTAAGTTCTTGAGAGGGACAACAAATTTCACAGGTTTGGCAATCGTCCCTTCATTTGCCAGGTAAGCGTGTCCACACACTCCATTTCACTAGCCATGCTGAAAACTAAGTTAGCTCAAATCATTTTCTCACTCCCTTTGCTAATGTCCTTGGAACTAGCTTATACCAGAGTAGCAGTTAGGTGATGAGACATGGCAAACATTTTGCCCAGGATTTAGACGTTAGGTCCAGAATTTGTTGGAAATCAGTCCTAACGTTCTATGAGCGGTCAGCACCATGGCCAGATCCAAGAGGCCACAGACAGAAAGAACTTTAAAGGAAGCTTATTCCAGAGACCACAGAGAGAAACTAGACAGCGTATCATTTTGCTTATAGAGCTTCTCTTGAATTTGTCTCCAATATCTGTACTGACATATACAGACCAAACAATTAAAAAGACAGACTTTACCACATGCAACATCACCTCTAGGAACAGTTAAAATTGGAATGAACCCTGCAGCCTTTCCTGGATATGATCTATCAGACTTCATCAAATATATGCTACCAATAATTGTAAAACATGTCATCATTTTATGGACCACCAAGAAAGAAAGAAATGCAGCCAATTAAACTTTGATGCAATGCTTTCTCATCATGTCAACTGTGAGTCAGACCCCAATTTTGGATATATTAAAATATAACCCAAAAAAAGTGTCTTAGAATATGAAATATGGCATCGGCTCTGCTGTAGGCACCCAAATCCTCTTAAACCACATAAACTGTTTAAGGAGCTGCTCATTCTAGAAAACCCCAAGGTTCGGGACCTTGGGGAGGGCATCCATTAATAGGCATCATAGGTGGTCCCCCATGTTTCCATTATTAGTCACAACTCCTTCACATGTTCCCAAATATCTCTTTGGTCATGTTTACATGACACCAAAGGAGGTAGCACAAGAGTCCTACGTGGGTGGGAGAAAGCCTGATACTACCACTAACTATAATGTGGCCTCGGACAAGGCACTTAACCTCAATTTCCTCCACTATGCACAAGGGAGTTGTGATAGATGATGTCTTAGATAACTTTCAACATGATCTTCTATATCCGGAAATGAAAATATTAACAAATCCACTGTCTGGATTTGTTGACTATTGATTCTCCATTGGGAATGTTCTGTCTCCCAGGGGCATTTGCAAATGGATGAAGGCTCTTTTTCTAGTTGTTAGCGGATGGGGCCATAAATGCAGAATAGCAAATTGCCCCACCAAGAAAGCTAATAGTGCTCATTTTGAGAAATGTTGATTGAGACTGTTACAGACTAAATATTTGTATCTCCTCCAAATCCGTATGTTGAAATCCTAAGCCCCATAGTGATGGTCTTAACAGGGGAGGCATTGTGAGGGGTCATTAGATCATTAGGGGGCAGGCGTTATGAATGGAATCAGCACCCTTTGAAGGGGACTGCAGAGAGCTCTCTCACTCTCTTTATGCCATGGTAGGACACAACGAAAAGTCAGCAGTCTGCAACCCAGACGAGAGCTCTCAACCAAGCTGGTACCCTGATCTCAGACTTCCAGCCACCAGAACTCTGAGAAATAAATGTCTGTTATTTATAGGCCACCCTGTTTGTGGTATTTTGGTATGGCAGCCTGAGCAGATTAAGACAGGAATCTTGATGGTGTTTATGGTAGTGAACCAAAATCTTTAAGCTTACGCTCTGATTCCATAATGATTTTTTCTAATTTAATTTTGATTATAATGATTTAATGTGAATAGCTTGAGAAGCTATTACTTAGACAATGCCTAAGGAAATCCCCAAATGTGCTGCCTAGATGGCAATCTGAGTCCTAACATTTTCCCACGAACTTCTCAAGTTTCTTTTTTCCTGATGGCAGGACCAGCCCTACATATAAGTAATAACTTTCTCTATGGTCTGAGATAAGTGAAACCGACAGATTTCCACTGCTCTGCCCCATGGCTCACAAACCATCACACGAATGTAGACTTATGACTTACCCTCCAGCTGCCCCTTGGTGGAATATGCTGAGAAAAAGTGCAGCATCCAAGAATAAAGAAACTTGGAGAACATCTAGACAAACAACTTAATTCACATTTCCTCAGAGGAGGAAACTGAGTCCCAGGTGGGTAAAGGAGCTTATTCAAGACCATACCCCTGCTTATTAGCTCCAAGTCTAGGCTCCAAATCTCTTGGCTCAGATCCAGTGCTCTTATACCACGTCAAGTGTCCTATGACAATAGGTGGCAGGAGGAGAAGGCCCTCGGCAGTTCAGATTCAGGCCGATGAGCAGAATGGTGAACACCTGGCCACTGCCCAGGGAACGTGCTGTCCTCATGAACCCTGCACACTCAGTCCAAGAGGTTGAGCACCAACGCTTAACAGTTGCTGAAAAAAGGTTTTCTAAAGTTAATTACTCCATCTTCCTGGCTCACTAACTAGAGCTTGCAGACATGAGTAGTCCCTTTGTGTGTGTGACAGTTCTCGGTCGTTTGACCAGCCCTGAGGGGCACTGTCTGAAACGTAAGCAATTGCTTTGCACAGCTGCACATGTAGAAAGTATAGGAGGTTGGGTAGAGGGGACTCACTCTGGAAAACACTTCCTCAAGGTAGCTGTTGGAAAGAAATATTTGATACCAGCTTAGTTTCTGATTAATTCCTTCTTTATACAGTTGGCCTTTGAACAACATGGGTTTGAACTTGGCTGGTCCACTTATATGGGATTTTTTTCAACCAAATGCAGAAGGAAAGCACAGTATTCACTGGATGCGAACCACGCTTGTACAGAGGGCCGAGTTTTCGAATAGGCAACTTCCTGGGGCCGCAGTACTTGAGTATGACCGGATTTTGGAACCAATCCCCCGGGTATACTGAGGGACAACTGTACTAAAGAAGGGTTTCTTCCGATTCATTGAAAGTTCTAGTTAATTGGTTAATTGGGTTCCCATGAACCGTTGTTTGGTGCAAAGTCATGGTTGTTGTTATATATGAATTATCCTTTTTCCCCTGCTCAAACTGTTTTAAACAGGCTTTTTTCCATGTTCTGGAAAAAAAAAAAAAGTTCCAAGCTTATAATTGAGACTTCTAACCCTTGAGATGCTCTGAGACGAGTTTCTTCCAACTTTCTGGAACCTTAATGATTATAAATCTGTTATTACTGGAAACTTTCCTACACAGACTATCCAAATGCACGGAGGGCACGACAGTGACTAAAACCAGTATGGTTTATGTGTCTGACAAGGCACGCTCAAGGGGGTTCTCTCAGACACGGAGAAGGAAAATCCTCTTTCTGCTGTCCCACAAGAATGCATCATGGCCCTTGGGTACACCCAAGGTCAAAGACAATGAACTAGGATTGGGACACCCAGGTCCATGAGTGGGGAGCGCCAGGGATACACCCCTGTGCTGGAGCAGCAAATGGCCCCAGACGAAGGCATAGAGGCCCAAGGGCGCTATGCCACCTTGGGGGAGATCTGCAGCCCTGTCCTGAGCCCTTCGCATTCACTGTGAGTTACTATGTCTGGGCTCAGAGACCCAGAGTTCACCAAAGAGAGGGAGGCATTTCCCATTGCTTTTCTCAAAATTTGGAAAAGCATCAGAAATGCCAGCACATGGTTCTACCAGCCTCTTGAAGGGAAAACTAAGTCTCAATGGATGTCCCTTACAGGCAATGTGGAGTAAGTAGACTCACAGTATCCTGGAGAGCCATGAGACACTAGGCAAGGGAAGGAGTGGGGGAGGGTGGACATTTTCTGTACTTTTTTTTTCATTGCCTGGTCTGTTTTTAGGAAAGATGAAGCGCTTCCCAAGTTGCAGGTGGTTGTTTAAGAAGAAAAAAAACATAACTCAAACTACACTGACTGCTTCATATTCACAGTCCAAACCAATTCTTGGGGAAAGTGCTAGAGCTAATGTCACATTCCCCTCGGCACATTCCACTTTGCAGAGATTGTGTCTGGTGTCCTTTGTCCCTCCTTCAAGAACCAAAATTCCCTCTGGTCACACCCCAGCTATTAGATTCGGTAATGCCAGCTGTGGCTCCTTGTGTCACTGTCAAGCAGCCTAATACGCAGCTTCCCAACCATATGAAAAGGGCACTTTGGTGAGTCAGGAAGATGTCCTTGGAGTGTCACCACTTCTTGGATTTCCTCACTCTCCTTTGCCAGTGTATGATAGGGTGTCTGAAGGACCAGCAGAAGTACCCCATGCTTATGTAGAATAATGAATTCCCTTCACTGAGCATTTACTTTGCACCCGGTACCATGACAAACACTTTATGTATACTGTCTTACACAAGCCTCACACGTTCGTTTGTTTATTTTCCCGTAGCCAGAAGACTCGGACAATTGCATCAGCGGAGACACTGGTTGAAAACTACCCAGTTTTTAAAACCTTCAGGTTTTCTGTGATTCTCAAATCCACCTCTGACCTCTCTCCTGAACTCCAGATTCTTGTGTTTAACTTCTCACCAGACATCCACATCCACATGGTCCCCAAAATTTACCTTCAAACTCACCATACCATGCCCACCTGAATTCATTGTCTAGACCCATCTTTCTATCCTGAACTTTCTATCTCTTCTGTGACATCACTATTTATACAATTTAGAAACTTCAAGGTCTTCCTCAATTTCAACCTCTCTTCCTATATTTCATAGCCATTTAAATTCTAGAATTTAAGCTCTCTGATGGCAGGTGTTGGCCTGTTTTGTTCACCACTGTATCCCCAGCACTTAGAATGATGCCTGACACACAGTAGGGGGTATTGAAGGAATATGATGAATGATTGCATTCTCTGAAACCTCTAACTTGTGAAGGTTCAAACTTCACCTCTCACTTGGAAGGAACACAGCAGTAGCTTCCCGCTCACCTTCCCAGCCTGCAATATTGCCCAACTTCTATCCATCTCCCTACTTCACTTTTGGAAAAAAAAAAAACAGATTGAGTAACACCACAACCCTGTTTACACATTTCTGATCAGACTTTCCACAACCATCAGAATATATTCAAATAAGATATACAAAACCTTTCACATTTTGGCATAAATCTCACCACTCCCTAACACCAGGATCTCAGTGCCCCAGAAGAACACTACAATCCAGCCCTCTCTCCCATGCCTGGATACAATCCCACTCTGCAACTCAGCATAGGCTAAGCTATAGCATCTTTCTAACAACATGCTCATCTGCCTTTCATTGCCTACAAATTACCCACTCTGTCAAGTCCTAGCTACAATGTCATATCCATTGACAAGCATTTTCCAGATAGTTTGGGGTCCTCTGCCCTAATACACATATGCAAACCCTAAGGGAAATTATTGCTCCTATCTCTATGATCCCATAGCACTTTGTATGTCTGCTATAACAATCATGTATATTATATTTTATTGCAATTATTTTGTTATGGGAGTTTCTTACCCACTGACGAACCTGAGTGCCTAGAACACAGAGGTAGTTTCCATTCCTCTTGTAACCATCAGTATCTAACCCAGTGTCTGACAGATACAGATAGGCCTTCACAATGTTTGCTGAACTGGCCTCAATTTAATTTAGTTAACATCAATCAGAGAGTAAGGAATAAACAAACAGTCATGGACTTAGTGAGACTAATTCTCTGAGGTCTTCACCGCCAAGGCCAAACTAAAAACTAAAGTAATTACTTGGGTAGATAATTCATGAAAGAAGGAAAACCATTTGCATTTGAATGACCTAGCCAGGATTTTCTGCTTATTGATGTTTCTGGAATTTTTCAGATAATGGCTTCAATTCTTTGATTCTTTCATGGTATAGAGAGCAGGCCAGAAAGTTAATCTAACAATCACGCTCCCATCTGAAACCGGGCAACTTTCAACCGGTTCTGCTGAACAGAAAACATCCATAGAAACCACGTTTTGAGAATGCCATAATGCAGGGGTCGAAGGGCCCGCCACGTCCAGATTCAGCACTCTTCAGCACTCCAAAAAGCTCCTAAAGAATGCCAGGAGGTGTTGCTCTCCTGGTATTTAAATGACCTCACATCTGGCCACCGTGTCTTTGTGCCCTTAGAATTCTCAAGGTCGGGGCACGCAGGAGAGAGAGTGCGCAGGTGGGGAGACCGTGCAGGCAGTGGCATCTGTGGCACGGGGAGCTCAAACCGAACCCGGACTTCGCTCAGGCTCTGGGAACCGAAAGGCACGTCTGTCCCTGCGAGGCGTGCGACAGGGTGGGGGCGCGAACGAGGTGGGGGAAGCGATCTCGGGCTCCAAACCCTCGACGTGCCCCCCATTCCGCGCGCGCGCGCCCGGACACCCACGCGCGCGCGCACACCTCCCCAGCACCTGCTCCGGGAAGCCACCTCTCGCAGGCCGGTCCGAAGGCGCGGCCCGCCGCGGAGAGCCGGCGGATTTACCGAGGCATTACTTTTAATTAACTCCGCGGCGCGGCGCGGGCAGCGCGGGGACGGCCCTAATCCCGGCCCGCCTGACGTCACCTGGGAGCGCCGCGGCGCGGCCGGCGACGACCTCCCCGCGACCCGGCCGCGCCGCCGCCCGCGCCGGGCTTTGCGCGGCGGGAATTAAGGGAAGCAGAAATGTTAGTACACTTTTAATTGGAAACCGAGTTCTGCTTTCAGAGCGGCTTGTTTACTCAGGATCGGGCATTCGAACTCGGGGGAGGCTCTAATTGAAGCGACGGCTTTGGAGATTATGGGGAACATATGGCCCCGCCGCCGGGCTCTTTATCTGCATTTTCTCATAAAACTGCCGTCCGTGTGTGTCTCTGCGCCGGCCCCTCGCATTTCTGAGAGGCCTTTGAAGAGCTGGCCGGGCGCGCGCGGGGGGACGCGGGGCCCGGCTGCGGGGCCCGCACTTCGCGCCCGGCCGCGCGTCCCCGAGCCCGGCCCGGGCCAGACTGGCTCCGGCCCTGCCTCTGGGCCAAGCGCGGAGGGGAAAATGGGGCTAGAAAGGGAAAGGTCGGACTGGTGACGCCTGGCAGGGGTGCAATTCAAACGGTCGAGAGCAGACGGCGGGAGGGAGTTGCCAAGGTAACGGGAGACTCCCTCCCGCCGCCCTGAGAGGGACTCCGCGTGCCGTGTGGGGCCGGGCCGCGCACACAGGGAAATGCTAGCGCGGGAGCCTTGCACAGAATTGCATTTGTCCCCAGCAGTCGGTCACTCAGTCAGACGTCCAGCCATACGCGCTTGCAGGCTCCAGCGCCCCTCGCCACCCCGGGGCTCTCTCACCCCTACCCCTGCCAGAGTGCTCTGCGTCTAGAGCAGCCGGACCAAACACAGGGCACCTAGTTAAACCGGAATTTCCGATAAACAATAATTTTTATGTGGCCTGAGACACACACACGGAAATTACTCACTGTTGACCCGAAATTCAAATGTATCCGCACCGCATGGGTTTTTGTTTGCTACATCCCACAACCCTCACTGCATCTGCTCCCTCTAAGGAAAACACTACTGTCTGTTTTAGCTCAGAATCTCCTTGGTTCAGCTCCAGAGCTCTGCAACTGAAAGAACAGCCGGTTGAGGTGCCCCGACTCCATCCATCCCTCTGAGCTTTGCGTCCTGGGGCCATGGTTCTCACCTGGGCTGCACATTAACTCACCTAGGCAGCTTTCTCAGCCCAAGTCCCAGGCCGTGCCCCAGACCCATTAAATCCCCAAGGGCCGTTCCACAGGAGTCCACAGTATTTTTAACAATATGCAAGTAGAGTAAGTCTGATGGGGTGACTTGTGGCTACTTTGAAGGGTAACCCTCATTTGAGCATATAATCTTGCCTATTTATTGGGTTATTGACTGCCTCCCTCCACTTTGTGAGAGCAGAGGTATCACCCACCTACAACTGGCCTGTTACATAGTCTGTGCTCAAAAATATTTGCTCACTAGTCAAACCTCATGTACTTTTCTGTGTTCCACACCCCAAACCCAATCCCTGCCAGTTGCAAATGCTCAGGAAATTCCTGTGGATGGAACAGATGCTAAGTTGGTTCAGTCACTGCTTTCCCACTTCACCAATTCCTAAGAAGGAATACTTGGACCCTTTACCTCGAATACCATCTGGAACCACTGATCCCACCTAGTGCAACGCCCGCCCCTCCAACACACACACAATACTCAAATCCCTGATCAGAACCACCAAAAAACCCAAGAATGCCTTCCCAGCGTGCAACCCTGGATTTGGACCACTAAGAATCCAAATGGTTCCTAAATTATCCAGTTTTCATATACTTTCATGGCACCAAATAGCAAAGTACCCACAAGAAGCCATAACCTAGTCTGCTACCAACCCTTAGTAAACGGGACCTTGAGGTATTTCCTTGGTCACAGGGAAATAGTGGAGGTGATTCTTCTGTTTGCTCAGTAAACTGTCTAAAGCATTTTCAGATCCATCTTGGAACCTCTTGGCTAGAAATCTAAAAGTTAATGGGCTTGGCTGGAATGTCAGTGCAAGAAAACCAGTGTCTTTCCTGTACTTCCTCCCCTACTGTTATGGCCAGAGTGAGTCTCTGGTCATTTATTAATAGCTCAAATAATGAAAGATTGAAGTCATGGGTTGGCTCTGCATGTCCGGAGACTGCACCTCTAAAATTCACCAGTCATACTGCAAAGCCCCAAAGAGGACCCAGTGTAAAGGTGGGTAGCTAGAGGCACAATGTCATCACTGCCACGTGAAAAACAAACCTGAGTTCATTTCTCCTGAGAGTGGGATTATAACAGACGGTAGGACATCACAGGTCAGCTTGGAGAAGACTGTTAGAAGTTTTGATGTTTACCAATTTATTCCATTGTCATACTTTTATTCATTTAACTAATGAGGGCCATGGTTTGCATAGCTGATACCTCTCATCTGGACAAAAAGGTCAACAATTTTTCCTGCTACCATCAAATAAGCCACAGTAGCAGAAGAACCAGAAGTGTGTTGAGTAATTGTATAACAACAAACAGACCAAACTAAAAAACCAGGAATAGTACCTTATGCGCACTTTTAAAGTACTTCCTCATTCACACACCATGTTGTCTTTGGATCCTTCCAAGTCTCACTGCCTTATAAGAGGTACCCATGAGAAGCACAGTGATGGTGATTAACGTTTAAGGAGGAACTGGAGGTTAGAACAGAAGGTGAACTTGTGACTGATTTTGAAAGGGAGTGTAAACTCAGTTCAAATCGCTTTGTTTTCATTGCTTTAATTATTTATGAAAAGTTTCTCCAGTTGGGGTCTCTCAGGTAGTAAGTCCTCCTGAGTACCTGGAGTACTGCCATAGCCAGCTGGGAAGAGCTGTCAGTGAAACATGAGAACAAAATGCAAGGTCCATTTTCATATACATGCAGATTTTAACGACTAGGCAACACAGCATAATGCTTAAATGATATAGGTTCTGGAGCTAGACAGGGTTCGAATTCTGGCCTTTCAATTACTAGCTGTAGGACCTTAAGCAAATTACCAATTTTTCAATGTTCGGCTTCCTCATCTGTAGAATGGGAATAATCATAGCATTGTCTTGTGGCTCAATAATTGTTCACATCATTAGCAGCAGCAGCATGCATGCAAAAATCACAATGATTAACTGTCCATTTGGCCAATTTTATTTTTTACAAAGGTTGTGCAGGAGAAATGAATGCATACAGGCAGCACACTATCATAGATTAAATATGCTAAGAAGCAACTGCAGTCATTTTAAATTATGTTTTTTATTATTAATTTTAATCACAATGTTTGTGTGAACACATTTCCAAAATTAAATTACAGTCAATGGAAAAGAGATAATGTATTTTCTGAATCTGTATATTGCCTGTAACTTTTTAAGCACCAAAGACAAACTTTATCCAAACTCACAATTATAGAGGAGGCTGAGCGCCTCTGTTTCAGTATCAAGTGTCCAGACTTGGTAATTGGTAGAATTAAGTTCTTATTCTGGCTTATCCCTGACTCAAGTATCCTGTGTCTTTATTTCTCCATCTACATTATGAAGACAAAACAAATACACTAGAAGGCAAAGGTTCAGTAAAGCAAAGAAGTGCTGGGCCTCAGATTGGGGGCAACAAATAATTCTGGTAGTCAATTTTATGGCTGTGATATCATGTTGGAGACAAAATTGTTGATTTTGAAAACAACCCGAAAGGCTCAGGCAATCATAACTGCCTCTTTCCAACCATCCAGAGATGCCAGATTAATAAATCAGAAAACATCCATGAAGACCTTTGTACTAGTCACGATACAAATAATACGTGTGCTCTTTGTGTCTCCTTGATAAGAATAACAGCAATAAAAAGAGATAAGTTGCTACATGTTTACTGTGTGCAGGATACTACACCGAGACTTAGGGCCCAGAGATGATATCTTTTGTCTTATTCTCAGCATCTGACACAGCACGTACAATTAAGACATAGTTATTGGCTTGAAGTTTAAATTCTTTATGCCAATTCCAAAACCTGGGCATAGGTTTGTAATTGTGCCTTGCAGCTGTACTTCAAAATTCAGGCCATGATCCACCAGCAGCTTATGAAATTAATACAGTGGGCTAAGACTAGAATTTTAAAAATAAATAGAATAGAAAATATCATCACATAGGGAAAG
>CM052444.1:1546887-1598958 GCA_028533085.1 Varecia variegata
AGGTCCAAGTCCCTGATCTCCCACTTACTAGCTCTGTGACCTTGGTCAGGCTATGGCAGCCTTAGTTTACTCATCTATAAAATGGGAATAATAAAAGGACCTACTTCATAGAGTCCAATGAGAATGAACTGCGCTAATGTATTGGGACTGCTTAGCATAGTGCCTGGCACACGGTAAATCCTTAATAAAATGGTAACTATTACAATGGTGGTGATGACGGTGGAGAAAAGATCTGAAGTTGAAATATGAGAGAGGAAAGATGAGGCATGATAATGTCAGCAGCTAAGAGAATAAGGACCAGAGAAGGGGCATGGGAAGAGAAGGACTGGGGCGAGGGGTTCAGGATCGAGGCCACGAACAACGCAAGAATGTCAGACGCCAGCTGTCAGGTGGTGCTGGCCTGGGTTTGGAAGCCGGACCTGCCAGTGTGAAGGAGCCAAAAGACCTGCCGGGTCTGAGTTCCCGCCTGCTGTGAGGGGCTCAGGGTGGGGTCCGTGTGCAGCCTATCTGCACAGAATTCATCTGGATTTACACACCTGGTGATGGTTAATTTTAGGTGTCAACTGGACTACGTTAAGGGATACCCAGAAAGCTGGTAAAGCATTACTTCTGGGTATGTGTGTGAGGATGTTTCTGGAAGAGAGTGGCACTGGAACCCGGGGACTGAGAAGAAAGATCCACCCTCACCCAGGATGGGCAGGCACCAGCCAATCAGTTGAGGGCCCGGATAGAACAAAAAGAAGGCAGAGGAAAGGCAAATCTGCCCTCTTTTCTGGAGCTGGTATGTCCTTCTACTCCTGCGTTTGGACATCAGAACTCCAGGTTCTCAGGCCTTCGGCCTGGGGCTGAGAATGACACCATTGGCTTTCCTGGTTCTCCAGCTCACAGACAGCGTATCCTGGGACTTCTCGGGCTCCATAATCCAATCACATGGGCCAATTCCAATAAAAAAATCCCCTCTCGTAGATCTATATCTGTATCTATATACATCCTATTGGTTCTGTTTCTCTGGAACCCTATGGACGGTTCTGGTGTAGTTGGATAAAATGCCTTCTTGCTCTGTGTATCAAAGTAAAAACCAAGCAGTGAACTGAGGCTTCGTTTTCTTAGTATCGATATGCCTGAACTTTTCACCCATGAATTTCCAGGGCTTCCTCCACCTTCCACCAGACACCAGACACTAGCTGCTTTGCCATCCCCCACCTGCCCTCTGGGCTGATGACACAAGTGCCCCCACACAGGAACACTGCAGACTGTGGCAGCCTCGTGCACACTCAGGGCTCTCCCTGGGCCGGGGCATTGTGACCCATGAGGACTGAGCAGGAATACAAGCACAGCCCCAACCAGATAGTTTCTGAACCAGGGGTAGGTTTGGAAAGACCAGGATCTACATTAGTCTTGACCCAGAGTCCTGCAGACCTCACAAAGGCTCCACCCCAAAGATAAACAAGGAGAGAAGGATGGAGGACAAAACAAACACGTGGAAAACCCTGATTCCAATTTGAGCCAGTGGGCAACTACAGATCCTGCTGCCTTTCCACAGGTACCACTCACTGCAACTAGTTTTGATCAAAAGGTATATGAACCCCTCGGTTTAGAAAGTAGCTGACAGTCTGGGGCAGCTCTGTAACGAGGCAGGAATCTGGGCACCGCTGGGTTTCCACCCTCTCCACCAGGGGGCAGCGTGGCAGCATTCATTCGGTGCCATGTTGACTTGGTAACTGAGGTCATCCAGGCAGAGACAGGGGTTGGCCATACGCCAAAACTGTCTGCCGGAAAATCTGCTGCTGGGAGTCTGGGAGACCATGTGGCTAAACTGAAGGAGAGATGATGAGAGAAGAGTATTCAAAAGTATTGGGAACCAAAAGCATGGCTTGTGGCCTTAGAAGTAGTGACACAAGCAACCTTGTCAGCTGGCTCAAGGTCTCTGTCCTTGAGGCTGAGCCAACACCACCACAATAAGCCACTGAGCACGTGGTCCCGGGGCGGTGGGAAAGTCTGCAGGGACAATAGAAGTGGCAGGATCGTCTATAGGAGACAGTCTCAAGGCTCCGCAGTGGTGAGAAAATGGGAAACAATGAGCAGCTGGCACAGCCAATCAGGGTCTCTGTCTGCCGGCACCTCCTGGGGAGCTGCAGGGAGGACGGTACAATGGGATGGACGAGTGGGACAGAGAGGCGCTAAGTGTGACGTCTGCACGTCCCAGAGGCTCTGTGAGGCGCTGGCCTCACCGAGATGAGCGGAGGAACACACACCTATCACACATGTTGCCAACAATGGCTTCTTCTACCTTGCAACGGTAGACCCAGCACTTTTCTTGTTCCCACAGAGCATCTGTTCCAGAGTTGGCAAGACACTGTGGGAAGAGCATGGCTTTTGAGGTCTGATAAAACCTGGATTCAAATCTTGGTCCTACCTTTAAGAACATGAGCAAGTTACAGACTCCCTTGGAGCCTCCACTTCTCTATCTCTAAAAATGAGATCATAACTACCTTGGGAGATATTTTAGATATTAAATAAGATAATGTATGTGAAGTATCTGCCACTTACTAGCTGCTCACAATAACTAGTAGCTATTAACTCCCTTTATTGAGATCAATTTAACATGTCTGCCCATGTAAATATTTGTGTAAGGTAATTTATTCCAAGACAGCTGACTGAGCCAAAAATAGAACTTCATATGTATCTCGAGGCTCTGTTCTTCATCATTATAACAAATTAAATTAAGCTTCAACAAGCCTTTCATATGTTACTGGAGAAGAGACCAACAAACAAATATGAAAGGCCAAACACTTGAGGGAAAACTGAAGGTCTACCTCACTCCGGCAACTATGGCTATGGTCTACTCTGACCCAAGGTCAATATTGACATTAGCCACCCAGCGCTAACCAAGACCACATTCATTGCCTGACCCCCAGCATATGTGCAGGAAGTCGGCAGCTCCGTGTGCAGCCAGCCAGAGCCAGCAGTTGCTATTTGGTTAATGCTGACATTATCTGGCAAATATTTGGAACAGACCCTCTCCCCAGATCATTTCAGTTCTCAGGCGACTGCCTCTTTCTGAGGCTTCTCACCACCATGTGGACCTGCACTGAGACATCCGGGTTCTTGCCTTGCTCCTCTAGCTGTCTGCCCCCACCCCCAAGAGATCAGTCAACCTCTTCTATCATCCTACAAATGGAGAGAAACCAAGGCCTGGGAAGGAGCAGTGACCTACCCCAGACCACAAAGAAAGCTAAGATTATTGTGAGGGCCAGCCAGAGCCTGGGGCTCGGTCGATGATCAAGAAACAAAAAGAGGCCCAACTAGTGATGGAACTGTATCCCTCCAGGCCCTTAAGCAGTGCTCTGACCAGCTCCGTGAGTGGGTGACGTCTGACCGGATGAATGAGCGCACAGTGTGTGGGACCGTGAGTCTCTCCTACTTGGAAGCTTTCTTTTCCCTCTCCCTCTTCTTCATTGCTGAAACCTGAAAAGCTGCCTGTGAGTCAAGCCCCAGAGCAAAAGACTGTGGGGAAAGTGTGGATTCGAAGAACTCAAGCCACGGTGGCATGACTTACATTATAGAATTTCTGTATTGTTACATGTGTATGCAAAAATGGCAAGAAACATAAAGCAGACATACAGAAAATATATGTTTCCTTTTTAGGGAGTTAAAGGTTTGGTTTCCTTTGAAAATGTCAGTTTTACTTTCCCTTCATCCTCATTAGCCTCCTGGGACGCTCTTAAACATACCCAGCAAACAACAGAGCAGGAGGAATGAGGTATTTTTAGCTCCTATTCTGGGCACAGATTCCTATTGTTCCACAGTTTTTGGCTTGGCTGGATGGCACGTGGCCAATACAATGTATACTCTCACAAAGAATGTATGTTTCCCGGGCTCTGTGAGCGTGTGTGTGTGTGTGTGTGTGTTTGTGTGTGTGATAACAGGAAGGACAAGGGCATTATTGATGGTGTTTTGATGGGAAAGATTCTGGGCTCCCAGCGGGGGCAACACCGAACTCTCCACGGATCCTATCTGCCTTGGTCACCATCACTTTTCATTCTTTATTACCATTGTGCTATACGTCCAAAAAAAGAAAAAAGAAAAAAAAAAGGCCATATTGTCACATCCAAGCGCTCCTCATAGAATCAACTGATTCCAACAGCACTATATTAGAAACTAGATGTATTATTTTGAAGACCAATGATTATGTTCCTAAATCATCTGGTGCACTGCCTGGCACGTGACAATGTTCAAAACAGTGACGATCCCTGCTGTCTCCCTCCTCCTTACACATAACACCTGCTCTCAAAGGACACCCAGTCTTCTCGGGGAGACAAGCAAGAAAGGGGAAACCTCCACTGACAATCTGAGAAAACAATCTCCTGCCATGGCATAAAAACACAGGGAGCTGCGGTGGGACTTTCCCTTTCTAAGTGAAGAGTGGAAAATATCTCCAGAGTATTTGAATTTCCAGGATCTCAAGACATGTGCGTTCTTGTACAACCTCTCAGCTTTGAAGTAAATGAGCAAGGAGATCAGATTCTATTATCTTTATCTCACGAGGGCGAGATGGGCACCAGAGCAGGATGTGACTCTGGATACACACCCCCAAATCCAGCCGTGGTGGAGACTGTGTACAGAACCCCGGGGCCTGCATCTCCAGTGCAGCCTCTTTCCCACGAGACTGTGCTGCTTCCTTTCAGGTTAGACTTCAGGTGTCTTGAGGACTCCATAGAGCGGGGGTGGGAACCTTCCAATGTTGGAAGGCTGCATTAATTTAGCCATAATCAAATAAGGCCACATTCAAGAAACTTCCATCAGATATACTTAAAGATGTACATTATTTTGTAAAAATCTAACTACTATATACTTCATAATTTCAAAAAATAAAAACTACTTGTTGATTTTAAAGTTAACTAACCTTTTAATGACTTTGTTGTGTCTGCTTTTTGTTGGAAAGCATTTGCATATTTGGTTGCAGCGTGGAGGTCTGCAGTGTCAGCTGATCCTCTAGATGGGTATCAGTCATCTGTGACCTTAAGGGCATCTTGATTTGGATTAGGAAGGAGAATGTAGATTCACAGTAATGAGTGGTTGAAAAGCAAGAAAGCATTTTTCGGGCATGTTGCCAAAGACGTGGGTATTCTACTGCATTTTTTCATATTTCAATTGGATCTTTCTTAGCATCAAACAATGACTTTCAAATGTCATCTACTGAGAGCTCAATCAAGTCCATCTGTAGTTCTTTAGGTGCCTTGGTGATATCCACCAGGTGAGGCTGAAATGCTAATTTGAGTGTGATGTCATGATTCTCAAAGTCAGTGAAACTTTCGTTGATTGTATTCTTCAATTAATAGGTCTAAAACAGCTGAGTATTCTTCAAATAATTCACACATATCATCCTGCTCATCAATGACCTTTGCTAACGGGGAAAATGCTCATTTGAAATTTCCTTTTGAAGAAGAAGTGTCTTGAAAAAAGATAGCTTTTTTTGAAATGCTTGGACTTTTTTGCCACATATTATACATAATTTTATCTTGCGAAGAAATATTCAAGTCATTTTGGTTTGACATATCACACAGAAATGCTCCATTCCTATAGAAATCTTTCAATACTTCACATTGCTGATTCTGTTCTTTATAAAATTTAACTATCTGTTCTTACAGAGATAAAATTTTGGCTAACACCTGCCCCTGCAATAGCCAACACACTTTAGAATGATACTGCAAATCCACACTGAATACCTCATTTTTCAACTTTAGCTTGTTATGAAACTGATGATGCCATGTTGCATTTGCTCAGAAATACTAAATGGTTAACAATACTTAAAACTTGTTGCAAAGTGTCACTTAAAATAGTAGCTTTAGCGCAGAGATTTTGCTGATGCAAGATATAATGAAGAGAAATGAGAGCATCTGGATCTGTTAATACTTTTTTTTATTTGTGCAATAAACCCTTCATGTTTTCCTCTCATGGAAGGTGCACTGTCTGTACATACACTCACTAAATTTACCAAATTCAGGACAACTTCACATTTATCTTGAAAGTTGTTGAAGATGTCTATTCCCTGTGTTCTGTTGGCAATAGTGCCTAAAAGCGAGTAACTCTTAGTAGCAAAGAAAATCTTCTGTTATGACCCAAATGAAGTATAAAACTGTGCCAAGTCAATAGTATCAGTTGATTCATCCAAAGCAATTGAATAATATATATTTCCCTTTTGAGGTACTGCATGAAGTTGTTCTGTTAAGCTAAAAGCTAATTCATGCTGCCAGTTATGGTTCTCCTTGAAAAAGAACTTATTAACATTAGTGTCACTAAAGTTGGCATACCACCCCCCACTGCTAAATTTGACAGGCTTAAAAAAAAATAGAAGCAGTTGCTTGTACTTCAAAATATTATCAGGGTCTAAGCATCCTACAACTTCAGCAATGCATTCTTTCACAATTCCTACATCACTGAATGGCTTCCCTTATTTCCCCAAGTATATGAGCTACTTCATAAGTTACTTCCGTGGCATTATTTCCAGGTCTTATTGCTGCTTGAAAGAACTGTCTTTGCTTTTCACCTTTTAATTTCTGCAATACAACCTTTCACGCCTCTCCCTCTAATTTAAAATATTTGTGGTCCTTATGAGTGTTATGATGCTGATGAGCACTGAATTTCTTTAATGTTGATAGTCAGTATCACAAAGCAAGCAAATCATCTTATCTGTAGCAGAAACAAGATGATATTGCAATTCCCAGTCCTCATTAAAAAATCTGTTTTCTTCCTTCAGGGTTCTCTTGGTCTTCCTTGACACTATGGGCTGCTAAGCAGACAGAATTCAAAAATACTCTTGAGCTGTGCAACTACTCACAAATTCCACTTCAAACAGAAACACAGTGCGCCGTTGTCAAAAGCTGATAACAGACTGGCGTACTCGACCCCCATAAACTCTTGCCAACCATCCTTGTGTGATAGTGGTGCCAGGCAGGTGGGGGAAGTTGGAATAAAATCATGAATGTAGCAGCCATCAATTTAGCCCTTATGGCTACTAATGTTCTAATTGTGCCGGTCAATCTGGGAGGATTATTTCATTGAAACTTATTTTATTCTTTGGTAATTTAAATACACTCATTGCAAAAATAAAATACAAATATAAATGATAAACAAAAATGTATTAATAAAAATAAAAGTATTTGTTCTGTAAAATTTGGATTCAGTCAAAAGGCCGGACTTAAGGACCTAGAAGGCCATGTGAGGCCTTAGGGCTGCAGGTTCCCCACCCCTGCCATAGGGGTTTCAGCGAAGCCCAGCCCAGGGGAAATGGCACAGTTCTTGTTCCTTGATTTTTAAAAATTTTTACCCTTCATTTTTTTTACCCTTTTTAATCCTTCAACTCTCTCCCCACCCATCCATTTCAATTCTCCCTCTACCCATTAAAAACCAGAAGGCCCCACACTACTTAGGATGGCTACTACCAAAAAGATAGAAATAACAAGTGTTAGAAAATAACAAGTATTGAGAAAATGGAACCCTGTGCACTGTTAGTGGGAATGTAAAATGGTGCAGTGCTATGGAATATTGTATGGAGATTCCTCAAAAAATTAAAAATAAAATTACTATGTGATTCAGCAATCTACTTCTGCATATATACCCGAAATAATTGAAAGCAAGAGCTCAGTCATAGCAGCATTATTCACAACTGCCAAAAGGTGAACGCAACTCAAGTGTCATCGACAGACGAATAGATGAACATGTGGTATAAACCCACAATCGAATATTATTCAGTCTTAAAAAGGAAGGAAATTCTGACACATGCTACCACATAATGAGGATATTATACTAAGTGAAAATAAGCCCATTGCAAAGAACAAACACTGTAAGATTACACTTACATGAGGTTCCTGGAGTAATCAAATTCTTATAGATGAAAGTACAATGGTCGTTGCCAGGAGAAGGGAAGAAAGAGTTATTATTTAAAGGGTACAGAGTTTCAATTTTGCAAAATGAAGAAAGGGTTCTACGGACGGATGATGGTGATGGTAGCACAACACTGTGAAAACACTTAATGCCACTGAACTGTACATTAGTAATGGTTGAGAAGGCAAATTTTACATTATATATTTTACCACAATTTTTTAAACAAAAATTTTTTTAAAAAAAACTGGAAGATACAATGATCATTCATGTCTACATTCTATAACCCAAATCTAGGTGATTGTGTTCCCAGTGGAAAATCTCACCTGCCCGACCCCCCTGGAAGCTAGGAGTAGCCATGTGAGGAAGCACATGGGATTCTATTAGGTGGAGGAAGTTCTGGAAAAGCTATGCTTGTCTTGATAAAATGAGATAGTCTGAGCTGGTGCAAACATTTTTTTCTTCACCTTTTCTCTTTTTTCTGCCTGGAATTAAAATGCAATACCTAGAGATGAAACAGCAACCTTGTGACTAAGAGAATGCAAGCTACCTGTTAAGCATACAGAGAAAGAAGAAAGAAATCTGAATTCTTGAAAACTTTGTCGAGCAGTTGCACCATCCTTGGACTTCCTACTTCTTGACTGCCTTTTAGTGAGAAAAATAAAAGGTCTCTTTGATTAACCCACTGTAGTCGGGACAGAGTTTCATGAAGCCAAATGCAGCCCTGCTCTGGGCTCTTAGATGCTGACTTGCTAAAGGGACTTCCCGTCCTAGTCAATGTCTGGTGTGCCCTGCACTCTTATCTTGGAAGGATGAGGAGGCAAACTCCTCCACTTAGGCACTAGACCTTGTCACTCCACGCTGACTTAACACCTATACCATGTATTCTCCCTCTTTGCAAATATGTTTTTACATTATATATTTTTATACATATCGTGTTATATACTTTTTCTTATTTCTCTCATTTGGAGAAAAAAAAATACCCTTCTCTTGCTTCTATTTCCTCTACTTCCTCATTTATCTGACAGCCTTTGTAGAAAAAATATTTTTAAAAATTACTTCTATTTAGTATCTCCAGGTTCTCTCTTGTAAAATCAATCGAGCCAGGCCCTCGCCCCACCCTTTCCAACAAAATCATCCCATGAAGGTCACTAAGGACACCTGCATATTGTTCAGTCATCGCACCGGGCCCATCAGCAGGATTGGATGTCATGACATTTGGCTTCTAAGACGGCTCGCTCCTGGTTGTCCTCCCGCCTCCCTGGTCACTCCTGCTTGCTCCCCACTACTAGTTCCTCCTCATGTCCCAGACGGCGATCTGTTTATTCCTCTTCTCTATCTACACTCACTCCCCGTGTTGATCTTTCCCCGTCTCATGACTTTGAAGAGCATGCACATGCTGAATGATTTTGACATTTCTATCCCCAGCCCAACATGCTCTTTTAAATCTAACTTGTATGTCCAACTACCTACTCAATATCTTCCTTTGTATTTCTAACCAAAATCTCAAACTTAACAAAACCAAGATGAATTCCTGATCTTTTCCCATCCACCTTATCGTGGCTCAAATCTGCACCAATCACAGCCTCCCCCTTTCTGCTGATGGGTGGCACCTACATCTTTCCTGTTGCTCAGGACAAACATCTCAGAATCATTCTCAACTCCTCTCTCCCCCACACCTCCCATCCAATCTGACAACAGGCCATTTCTACCTTCAAAGCATATCCAGGATCTGATCACTTCCCATCTCACTCTCCCACTACAGGTCCTGCCTCCATCATATCTTCCCTGGATCACCCCCATGGCATCCTCACGGGCCACCTGCTTCCTTGTGCCACCTGCCACCTGCCACGTTGATTTTCAACACAGCCAGTCAGGATGAGCCCTCTAAGAACTATAATCAGATCACGTCACTCATCTGCTCAAAATTCATTCCCATTTTACAGATGAGAAAATAAAGACTTATGAAGGTTTAAGTATAATAATTTACTCAGCTTTAATCTGCCATCATATCACTGCCTGACCTGGCTCTGAGGGTCTTCCTCATCAAACGGTAGCTTGGCACTTTGCAAATTAAAAGCTCTATGTGACTACAAGGTAACACAACCACCATTCTCAACCCAAGCTGCTGATAATGTGGAGGTGAATGAATGAGGTTATCAACTAAATTAAAATATTTTACCTAGAAAAGAAAGGCCAGGGGCTGCCCTCCACTTCTTGAAAGAGAGCTCAGACTGAGATTAACAGCCCAGGTTGCGTCTAACCCAGGAGAGCACCAACCTTGGAACTTGTGCTGAAAACATGCAAGTGGAGACTGGGTGAAAATGGAAAAACCAGGGAGAATGGTGACAAGTGTGCGGTGGCAGCCAGCACACAGCCCCCACCCACCCAGCCACAACAGTCACGTGCAAGTCTGCGATATAATTTTCATCCTGGATGCCTTTCACACCGCTCTGCTCCCCATACTCAGCTCCATTCAGAGGATTAGAGAACAGGGACAGACATGAGGAGCTGCAGAACCACAAAAATCTGTGTGAAACAGGATTCCTGGTCTGGAATCCCAGTGACAAGTTATGTGTACAGACATGCATGCAAGCATGTGCACACTCGTACATACACAAACTCACACACACTGCCTTAGATTAGGGATACAGTTTGGTTTCATAGCATGCCACAGCCAAAAGTTTAGGGAAAAAAATTTATAACTATCCCTTCCCATCATGGAAATAAATAATGACAAGCTAGGGTACCCTCAACCAGAGGAAGTCACGAAGAGAGTATGAGCTTTTAGGGATGTCTGCATTCTGCTTAGGGCAGTGGGCTCCCAGGTTCTGTAAGGCGAGAGCAGAGGGAGGATGCTGACACAGGAAAAGCATCCCTAGAGCTCTGCCACTTCCCCGTCTGGACCTCCAGGTTCCAATTTCAAGAACAATTAGGAAATTGCAGACCTGTTCTTCCAAGTCAAAACATAAGGCCAGAGGCTCCTCTTGCAGATTCCAGTAGAAATGTTTGCCTTCATCCCTCAGTGGCTGGCGGACTACCCACAACCAGGAACAAAGGCAGGGAGCCTTTTCCCTTTTGGCATAGGAGGAGGCAGAAGAGCTTTTTTCAAAAGGCCTATAGACACTGCCCCAGTCAGCCCTGAAAAAGAGACTTCTCTGGCACCCAAACATGAGTGCCTCCCTGCGCCCTGCACATGCTTCCACTGTGAAAAAGGAGCTGTGTGCACTGGCATCCCAGATGTGCCAGTAAGAGCCACACTGGAGGAACATCTGGCCATTGCTACTGTCACTGAAACGTACTGCTGTCTCGCCTACAGTCGTGGACTGAATCCACAAGAACAGGTCAGTACCTTCCCTCCATGAAGAAAAACATTTTTTCCCCAAAATGGCAGTCATGAGAGGGGCAGAGGGAAAAAGGGTAGACAAATCCCACAACACATCTTCACCCACCTGACAACAACTTAAAGGTCATGACCAACTAATTTATGGGAATGTTTGGGGGGGAAATATGAATTTCATAGCATCTTTCACAAAGGGACATGAAGATTCTTAAAACTAGCAAATATTGAAAAGGAATTTGGGAAACCCAAATTATATATTTTTTTTTATGGAAAGGGTTTTATTCCTACATATGGCAAATATTTATTGGATGCCTACTAGTCTAGCTTCTAATATTGTGGCGCTGTTCTGGGTTCTAAGAACATAACAGTGAACAAATCAGGCAAAAATCCCTGCCCTTGGAGTTTATGTTTGATTGAAAACAAACAGGTACCAAATACGTCAGATGAGTGCAATGGATAAAAATGAAGGAGCCAAGGAGGATAAGACGTGCCAGGGGTGGGGAGTTATGCTTTTCACAGAACAGCTCGTGTGAGCACAGATCTGCAGGAGCTGGTGAGGAGTGAGCTCACCAGCATCTGAGGCAAGAGCACTCTAGGCAGAGAACACAGCAGGAGCAGAGGCCCTGCAGGAGGAGCAGGGCCAGCATGCTGGAGAAAGAGCACGGAACCCAGTGTGGCTGCAACAGACGAGGCAAAGGGGAGAGAGGTAAGGGCTGAGATCAGAGAATGCACAGGGCAGCGGCTGGATAGGCCACACAGCACCTGAAGATCACAGGGCGGACTGCGGCTTTTCCTCTGGAAGCCGGGGGGAGCATTTTGCAGGGAGTGACATGCTGGATGAACTTTCTTGCTTTCTTTTTCTAATGTTTGAAGTGAAAGTCACATGACGTATTTTAAAGGGAATGATTATGTGACATTCAGTACATTTGCAATGTTCTACAACTACCGTCCCTAGTTCTAAAACATTTTCATCATTCCAAAATAAAACCCCTTGCTCCCATTTCTCCACTCTCCTCAAATTTGAGTCCTATGTATATGAAACATCCAGAATAGGTCCCTATTGATATACCTATAATCATATAATATCATATAATATGTGACCTTCTGGGTCCAGCTTCTTTTACCCAGCATGATGTTTTCTAGGTTCTTTGCATTCAGTAGCGTGTGTCTAGGTACATGCATCTGGTAGCATGTGTCAGGACTCCATTACTTATGGCTAAATAGTACTACCTTGTACGATATACCATGTTTTGTTTACCCATTCATCCATTCATCAACATTTGTGCTGTTTCCACCTGTTGTCTGTCATGGATAGCGCTGCTATGACAACGTGTGTACATGTACTTATCTGAGTACCTGTTTCAATTTAGGGGGGTATACACCTAGGATGAAGTTTTCATGGGATTTCCATCACTGCTGTGTTAAGAGATATCTGTGGGAGGACAAGGACGAAGGAGGAAAACCAGTTAGGAGGTGACTGGAATACACCAGGTAAGAGGTGACAGAGACGGAGAAGAAGAGACCAGGGAGACAGGACAAAGAACACGAAGGTGGAGTGAAAACCAAGGGAAGTGAGTATTTCACGGGAACAGGAATGACGAACCCACCAAATGCTGATGACAGGTCAAGGAAGATGAGGACTGAGCACCGACCACTGGAGTCAGCCACGTGGAGGCCGGCGAGGGTGACGCGGCTGGGGAGACAGTCTCCGCGGAGTGACAGGACGTGGAAGCACATGCATAAACATCTCTTTCAAAGAGTTTTACAAAAGGGCATAGAGAAACGGAGTGATAGGCAGAAGGAATCTAGGGTCAAAAGACTTGTTTTCACAGGAGTAACTATAGGAGGTTTGCTGATAAAGAATGATTTGGTGTAAGAGAGATCTTCGGGGTAGGAGAGAGGTGAGGGAGAAACGCTGGAGAGATATCCACGCGTAAACGAGAGGGGACCCGAGGGGAACTGTGCACACGTGGAGTGTCAGCCCCAGCTTAGAGCAAGGAACGCCTCCTGCATGTTCTAGGTCAATTCTCAGAAACTCATATTGCAAGGAGCCTAAGTCTGCACCACTCGGATTATTTGATCTAATAACAATGGAGGTCAAGCTTAAGCCAAAATATTGCATACACTGAAATGCTAAGATTTGGCTGTGTTATATGCCAAATAATTTTGCTATGCCTCAGATGAGCTCTTGAGCTCATGCTAAAGCCGTGACCATGAGCTGTGAAGCAGATGGTTCAGGAGGAAGCAGACTGACTGGACAAACCAAGCCCTGCACCCTAAACCACATCCACAATGGTGAGGCCTTGAGAATGGCATGGACAGATGTTGTCACTATCTTGGTAGGATCACTAGTAAATATTTTCACATCTACTGCCAAAACATGCAAATAGAAACTACGGTAGACAATAGGTTAAAAAGGTCTTTTTCTAATATCATTTAAGGGGCAGCTATGGTATAGCAGAAAGAACACTGGAAGTTCTGGGTTCGAGTCCCCACTCTTCCACTTATAAGCTGTGTGACCTCAGTCAAGCTAATTAACCTCTCTGAGCCTGAACCATTTCAACTGTCAAATGGGGTTCAGTAGCAAATGAGGAGATATCTCTAAAAACAGTTTATAGAATAGTCCATGGTTATCCAGATTACTAGGCTTTAGCTGTCTAGATGTGCTTCACATGTTTGGGCAGTTTTTGAAAGTCATTGCAAGGCTATATTCAGCAACATAAGAATCCCAGCAAGGGGAGCGTACTTTCTATACACTGGACCCAAAGCCGTGGAACAGGACAGACAGAAATCCCCAACAGCCCAGGCGCGTGGCCCCTTCTGGAGTCTAGACTCCTTACCTCATCCCCAGATAAGCCTCCACGGGCTCGCCAAGAGCTACCCAGAGATGGATTTCCTGTCTCATCACTTACCCCCATCATCTCGCCAGACACACTTCAGTCCCTTGGAGGTTCTGGGACCCAAGAGGGTGAGATAATGAGTCTAGAAGATTCTCCATCTGGAGATGGCCTCCAGGGATGTTCTTTCTCCCAGTGCTGAGAGCAGAGCTGCTTAGACTCTCCTGCTGAGAACCAGCGGCCCTGAGGCCCGTTTGCACTGTCTGCGTTTCCATCCTCATGATAGACACCCTTGGGTAAGACTTCAGTGAACCAACAGAATAAACGCAGGAATTGCCCCTGCACCAAAGGATGCCAGGATTTCAGCCCCACTAGACACCTCCCTGGCGATCCTCTGGATCAGCCCTGTCCAGCAGAACTGTCTGCGATGATGGAAACGTCCTCTGTCTGTGCTGTCCAGTCTGGTGGCTACGAGCCCAGGTTACAGGCTCCTGGAGGAAGAGCGCCGAGATGCTGACGGTGCAGCAAAAGTCGGAAAGTGCAGACCCTGGTGCATCCGCATCCTGCCCCAGCCACCTGGCATGGTTCTGTCCCCCCCTCCAATCCAAGTCCTCCCAGCCTTCGAGGGTCAGCCCAAGCCTCGTACCCCCCATAAGGCCTATGCTCGTCCAGCCCTCTCTGCGGCTCACCTGGGAACACTGATGACAAGGGCCATGGGAATTCGAAGGTGACTCGGGGAAACTTCCTGTTGGGGCAATCGAGGAAGTATTCTCCAGTGAAGTGCTGACTTAAACGAGAGCCTTGAATAATCAGAATCTGAACAGGCTGAGTTATAGGGTCAGACATGCCCGATGGAGACTCTAGAGAGAGCAAGGGTGTACAGGCAAAAAGCCCAAGGTGTGCTGGGCAGACAGCAAACAGACCAGTTTGACTGATACCTGCTTTGCACCGGGGACCCCGGGAGATAAAACAGGAAATGCGTGTTCCCTGCCAGGCATGAGGTCGGCTTGAGCAGGGTGGAGGAGGGCCTGGGGAGTCCTGAGCTGACTTCAGTCTCTCTTCACAGGAAATGGAGGGTCTTGGCATGTGTTTGAGCCGTGGGGTCACTTGAGGAAAGGGCAGGGTAGGAAGAATACTCCGTGAGGGACAGAACCTGGGACGGATGTGACCGTTGCCTGCACAAGTGTGGACCACTGGGATTCCGTAACCCACCCCCTTCCGCCTCCCAGGGGTGACTTCTCCCCTCCAGCAGTTTTGAGCATCCAGTGACCACCGTCTGTTCCGGCAGTGGGGGACCACCGCAGCGGACACGGGTGGCTGCCTTCCCAACGGCCACACCCCAGGCACCCCTTCTGCCTTGCTCAGAGAACCCTGGCTTTGCTGGGCAGCCAGGGGCCCCATCCCAGGGATGAGTCGTGACGCGTCTAAGCCAGGCCAGCTAATCTCCTTCCCCTTTGCAAGTGACCAGCCTTGGGGCAGACATGGGGCCCAGGTATGGCCAAAGAGAGACAAGGGGAAGTCCGCTGAGAAAGATTTTTCCTCTGTGAGTAAGTGAACAATGAAGAAACCCTGGTCCTAGCTCTTTCCTTCACACTTCGGACCTTGCTGTCTGAGGATGGCTGCCATCCTGCAGGAATTGGGTGGCAAGCCGCACGGTGACGCTAACACCCTGAAGACAGAGGGCGGGGACTGAGAGAGGCTGGATCCTGGATGACAGGGTCGAACTGCCAAACCAATGCAGCAACACATACTCCAGACTTCCGGTTTAGCAAAATAGTTCTCCTATTGCTTTAGGCCCCTGTTCCTGCAGTTTTGTGTTAGTTGCAGCCCAATACCTATTGAATTTATATAGATCACCTGGGATTTGGTCATTATCGAGCTGATCTATAATTCCTATTGATACGGCCAAAGCATGTGGATCCTACAGGACATCCCCATGGTGGCAGGTGCAGTGTACCAAGAGCACAGGACCTGGGCAGTGGCCAAGACTGGGAAGCAAGAGTCACCAAGGCCAGAGGCCACTGACCTCCATCGTACAAGGAAGAGACCCACACTCTACCCCTGCTGCTGGGCAGGTAGAAACACCTGGCAGGGAGAGGATGTGCCAAGCCCCACGGCAGGCTGGAGCCCCAGTGACTCGCCAAGAGGCTCAGTGCTCCAGCCGAGTGGAAAGGTCCTTCCACCAGCCAGGCCCAGGGCGTGACGAGCTGGATGCACTCCCTGCCAGATCCTCACTGCCTATCATGCCTTACGGACACAAAAACAAATTCCACCATATGTTAAAGTTAATTGCAAACATTTGCTGCTCAAGAGAGCTCCATTTTTCAAGAGCCCACAGAGATCTGGTTACACTGGTGGCTAACGCATCAACCACCCTCATTGACTCATTGGAAGCAGCAGGGCCAACTTGAGGGTGGTGACCATGCTGTGGGAGGGACCCTCACTCACTGCTCCCTCCCCTCCTGTCCCCTCCAGTCTGTCCCCACCTCCACTGGGTCCAAACAAGCACGCACCCCTGGTCCAAGAGTGTGCCACCCCTCCAGCAGCACAGAACAGGGAACCATCGTGGAGGAACTGGGAGGATGAGGAGGTGCGGGCGGGGAGAGATGATGGCAGGGAAGGGTGGAGGGAGGAGGATGGGCTGGGGATCAGCCGGCTGTGTTCCACCGTCTGGTGGCTGCTGAGACAAGAGGCGCAGAGAAACCCAGCAGCCCCAGAGGATGCAGAGCAGACAGGCTGGTTTGCTGGGGGTCTGCAGGGGTTCTCTGGGCAATAGTTATTGGTAGTGCCATTTAGGAAGAGGCCAGTGAGGGTGGACTTGGGGTTGGGAAGGCCCTCAGCTCAGAAGGCAGCCTGGGGAAGTCCCCAAGCAGCGTGGATGGCTGGGAGGAAGACAGGACATAGAACTCCCGTGAACATTCTTCCAGGGGCCACAGGGAGGAATTTGAAAGCACATCCCTGGCAGCATGAAAGGGAAGTAGGAGCCTGGGCACTGCACCCGCATTCCCACCCCTCCCAGGAGAAGCTCTCTGTGGTTCGAATTTGCACTGACCCAGCTGGAGACGTGAGCTGGGAGGAGCCGCAGCACCAAGTGCTCCAGCTCAGGTAGGACCCCCACTGCGGCTGTCTCTGGGGCAATTCCTTGCACTCGCTATTTGGGCAAGGCCCGGTGAGCTGTGTCTGGCTGACAGGGAACTCTTTCTGAGCAAGCTCTTACGGGAGGGATGCGGGAAGCCGGCATGGTCACTGATCGACCTGTCACGCCTCAGCCTCACTCCCCAGGCCTTTCCAAAAAGTGAGTAGTGTGCGTGGTCTGTAGCAGTGGTCCCCAACCTTTTGGGCACCAGGGATTGGCTTCATGGAAGACAATATTTCCACGGACAGCTGAGGGTGGGGGGAGAGAGGCAGAGCTCAGGCGGTGATGTGAGCGATGGGGAGCAGCTGTAAATAAAGATGAAGCTTCACTCGCTGGACCGCTGCTCGCCTCCTGCTGTGCACCCCCTTCCTAAGTTTCATGGAAGACAGTTTTTCCACCGACAGGAGGTGGGGGAGGGGGATGCAGCAGAGCTCCGCAGCCCAGTGTCCCTAACAGGCCGTGGGCTGGGGGACTGGGGGTTGGAGATTGCAGGTCTGTAGGGCTCCTCTGGCCAGCTTCACAGAGAACCCAATACCACCAGTGGGTGCCACCTAACGGCAAGTCCCGAGACACCAAGTCTGCATCCATACGAAGCCCATTCATCCAGCCTATTCAAACATACAGTCAACTCAAAGGAGAAAAAAAGGTCAAGAAAGCCAGGTCAACCAATCAGGGCCCTGTCCACTGAGGCAGACCACACCTTCCCACCTGGGGTCCTGTGCTTTGAGCATTTACCTACCTAACCCTCTTGTTTGGTTTCCTGTGCTATGAATGTTGCCCTCCCATAAATAAATACATTCAGCACTTTGTTACATACTATGTTATTTGTAATAAACAAATATTTACGAAGCACCCACTGTATTAAGTTCTCTCATGCTATGGGTATCACAAAAGCACATAATGGCACTTACCAAGAGAAGTCTAACATCTAGTTGGAGGTTCAAAGCATGTACATGAAAAAAGCAAAGTGACAATGCGAGAGGTAAGTGAGAGTTCAAAACACTGTCATCCTGCTTGACCGTGACACCTGCCTGCGTTCCTGCAATAACTTTTTCTCTCTTCTCTACCTTTCGGGCCCAAGTATAGCTTTCCTTGGCCATCCCCCATTCTCATCCTCAGCATCCCTACACACAAATGCATTTGTGCTTTCATCTTTGTGTTCCAGGAATATTTTACACATCTACTCTGGTTTGTGTCCCACTATTTATAAACACTGGTTTATATCTGTCGCCCTCACTACATTGTGTCTGTAGAGGAACACATTCATTGTTGTATGCCCAGAACATAGTATAGTACCTCTCGTAGAGTAGGTACTTAGTAAATGTTGGTCAGATTGAATTAAATTGAATTGCATTGAACCAATCTGGGGTTTAGGTTTTGGGGCACAGAAGTCAGGACTCACTGCTGATTCTAAGAACTGAGGAGTGACCGAACTGCCCTTAGCAAACGCGCCCTCCCAGCGCCGGCCTCCAGGGGTGAGTGTTTGCTGCAGAAATCAGCAGTGGCAGCGGGACTGATGGATGGCCACCACCCTCATAAAGAACTGTGGGATGCAGTCTCCAGCCACAGCCTCAGGGCTGCTAAGTCCCTTGAAACTTTACGACACTGTTGCCATGGTGGTCACGGATGTAACACGCCATGAAGGCGAAACACGAAATTCCCCTAAAGGTGAAACACTGGTGGGAACCCATTCTCAGGCAACAGTGAGCTGCCTAACCTCCCTGAGCCTCAGTTTCCTCATCTGTAAAATGGAGAGAATAACACTCACCCCATAAGGTAGTTGGGAGGATTAAACACAGTCATATAGGTAAAGCACAGTGGCCGGCACGTGGTAGGCCCTCCATAATTGATAGCAATTCTATTTCCTTACCTGTTTGGGGGAATACTAGTTCTAGCAGGATTCCATTTTGCCAGAGTGACATTTTTTTTTTTTTTTGGTCTTGCTTCAATGTTTAATTTAAATACAGGATTTGTAGGAGCTCTGGGGTTAATGGTGGAAGGAACCCTATGGTTTCCAATAAATGAAGCTTCCCATTGATCAAACATGGCCAGACTGACATCTGAGAGCGGCACTGAAGAGCTCAGAACTCAGCTCCTCCCAACTTCACAGCACCCACAACCCTGCATCCTCCGCTGGACCTTTATCGGGCAAGTAATTTGCTTCTGGGTCCCTCCAGTCACTTGTTTGGCATTGCTGATTGATACATTAATAGCAGTTATTCATTAGCAAGCGTGAATAACACCCCCAATAAGCAGCAGTCTTCGCTTTGCTGGAGAGCCCAGTGCAAGAGCTCATTAGCATTTGTGAGAAACACCCCAATAAAAATGCCAAAGTGTGTCACGCTAAATCTGACTGGGGTGACAGAGGTTTTCCCACTTCCAGGTAACTTCTAGTAGCTGCCCAGTATCTTCCTTCCCACATATGCCTACGGGGCGCCCCCCACCATACTCTGTACACCCCCCCGTCATGTCCAGCTCCTCTGCAAGGCCCCCTCCTTTCCTTTCTCTAACAAATCCAGACATCAAACACCAAGTAATCCTTCTCCAGGGAAAGAAGAGCTGCGATGCGGGCAGCAAAGTCAAACACTCTTGGGGTGGGAGGAGGCCCATGGAGGGGGTGAAAATGTGCAGCATCCCGGAAAGACATCTGGGGGACTGTGCTCCCACGCCTCTGGCTTGTAGCACTTTTATGGTGCTGGTGTGTGTGTATGTGTGTGTGTGTGTGTGTGTGTGTGTGTGTCTCCCTGTGAGTTTGAACATCAGCCAACTCGGAGAACTAGAGCAGACCGGGGCTAGGCGAGGAGACAGCCGCAACTGTGTTTGGGACGTCGCTGAGGTTTCACAAAGGGACGCGGAGCATGAGTGATGGCTGCACACACCAGAGAGGCTGGGGGAGGGGAGGGGCTGGAGATGTCCTGAAGAGAGAGGAAGACTAGCGTGCTCCTTCAGACGCCATCCCTGCCTGCAGTCCTGGCAATGCATTTGCTGATTCTCCCTGCCAAACTTACACTCCTCGGTCACCACGTATTTGGAAAGGTCCTCTCTGCCCTTTCCTGTCGATCGATCAATTGATAGATAGATCTTGAACGTGGAGGAAAGCCCCTCATTTTCTGATACTGAGAGCCCGCTGGGATTTTTAAAACAGACCCTTGAGGATGAAAAGCTGTCTGAACATAAAAAGACTGCAGCCAGAGAGCCCTGCCCAAGAACTGCTGCCCTCCACCCCTGCCCTTCCTGCCTTTGGGAAAGCCCAGGCCACGCGTGGAGCTGTGGGTCCCAGGAAGAATCAGCACGTGCAGCCCCAGTAACGAATAGCGATTCCCGTTTCCCAGCCTCATGAGGATGAACAACCAGCGGCCCCACAAGCTTAACCTCTAACCCAGGGTGAACACAGGACTCAGAACTTGAGGTTATCACCACCCTGTCCTGATGACATGGCCCGTAAAATCACCTTGGACAACGTTATGTTACATCATGCAACGTTTGCAATGAAAAGCAAAAATTTCCTTAAAAGTGTGACTAATGGCAATCTTTCCTGGTTGAAATAAACTCCTCAGCTCTTCAGACGGTGGGTGGGAAAAAAACATACACTCATGAAGTTAAGAAGGAGGATAATGTTAGTAAGATAATGCACATGAACATACTTTAAAAAGTACACGGAAACCCCATACATGTAATTTGATATTGTTATCGTTATTGTTGATAATTCCAACTTACAGGAAGAGAAAGGAGTTCTGAACAGTAAAGAGATACAGTGAGGTAAAGGGAGAGCCTCAATCGAGCCCAAGATTTGGGCTCTAAAATCCGTAATCAGCCGAATGCAAGGCATGCCACAACTGCGTTAATAATTATCAGCAACCTCTGGAGGGGGTGTGAGAGAGCGTTAGAAGCTGCACGCAGGGTGCGCTAATGCAACAGCTCTGGAGGCTTGCATTGGACCCTTCGGGACAGAAATGGTGAGTGGCCGAGGAGAGGATCTGTATGGGTTCGTTGGTGAAAGCTGCAGGTGGGGAGAGTCTGGCAAGTTTGCTGGGCTGGTGGAATTTTGAATGCTAGGAAAACATCGGCCCCGGGACATGGGGTCAGAAAGCTCTGTGGGTGGCATGTCCACTCAATGAAGTTGTCTTGGCATCGACCCACCTCCCCGCTCTCTGCCAGGGCTCACTACCAGGAGCACCGGCTTCGAGAAGACATCTCTGCCAAATCCTCCCCTGGGGAAGGGGCATCGCAGGGCCCTGCAAACAGCTAGGAGACTGTCCAGGGGCCACGAGCAGAATATTCAGCCCTACGATAATGTCACTCACTGAGTCTTCCCTCACCTCACATTCCCTCTCGTCATGGGCAAATGTGTGTTAGTATCAGAGATGTGTTTATCCCTCATTGTCACTGTCCCACGTGAGTCCCGCAAAGCCCCTGGCTTCTAGGAAAACCCAAGTCATCCTGTGCTCCACCAGCCCTCTCTCGGCTTCAGATTCCTGGGATCCCCAGGCAAGTCTGACCCTTCTGCCGGGCACACTCCTCCCTCCACCCCATGGCACCCCGCAGCACCTAGAAGGCTTGCTGCTAAAATAGCGGAGAAAGGAAGTGAGGATCTGGTGTCGTTTGGGGCAAGAATCCAGTTCCTTTTATTTTGCTGGGTGACATAAATGAAGAAGTACAGTGGGGTTCTTATCCAAGAGGGTCTATGGTTAGGCGTCACAAGGTCTGTGAACCCCCAGAAATTATATTGCTTTGTGTGTGCTTATGTGAATTTCTGGGAATAACTAACATAGCTAATAATGTCAATTCCTGTGTGTTAGTTTAATACATATCAGCTAATTTAATCCATACACAGGAAATATAAACTGTTTTAACCTCCATTTAAAGTTGAGGACGTGGAGGTACCGAGACGTTAGATAGCGTCCCCAAGGGCACAAAGCTAATAAGTGTTGGAGTCAAGATTCAAACCCAGGCCACCTGACTCCAGAGCCTCTGCTCGTAAGGCCACCTTGACATTCTGACCCAGTTCACTTCATGTTCTTGGAGAGCCCATGACTTCACAGACCTGAACTGTCTTGAAGGCATCTTGCTATCAACAGCTAATGCACAGCTATGACTTCCCTGTCTTTGTACCCCGAGGATCTAGAACCGTGCCTGGCACACGCTCCCATAGCCCAGAAGCTTCTCTATGAAATCATCAAGAGTTTCCAGAATCCAGCCTCCCTCTTCACCTTCTTTCTTTTGGAGTAAGCTCTTTCTCACATTCTCTCACTTCTTGGCACTTATGTGTCACCAAGTCCCTAATCAAACACTGGATTTTTGGTGCCATGGGTTTTATTTTTCTCTCTCTCTCTGCCTGCCTCTGCATTCTCCTTCCTCTGTCATCTCTCTCCTCCTCCTCCCTCTCCACCTGAAGTCTCTCCAAACTCATTTGCTCCACAAACCCCAGGGGCGGCCCACACCACCTGCTTCTGGACTGCCTCCTGGTTTGGGTGGCAGCTGGACGGGAGGTGGCAGGACCGGATGAAGCTTAGCATACCCGCTCCTTCAGGGGACAGCAAGGCCTTGGGCACAGCCTGGTTCTCACTCGGAGAAAACTCAACTCTGGGGAGCCGCTCAAAGAGGAAGAAAGGGTGGCATTAGAGCATGAACCCTGTCCCTCGTGCTGCGGTCCCTGAGGGCTGACAGTGACCACCGGGCACTGCCCCAGCAGCCAGGGGCTGAGGGGTGAGCCTTGCCATCAGCACCCTGAGGGAACTGCAGCCCAGGAGGGGACAGGTAAGTGCTACCCTGCATCCAAGAAGGCAGGCTCCCGTCTGTTTGCGAGGGCCTTTTCTGGAATCATGGCTTGAGGAGCCTAGAAATTAAACTTCCACTACCAACTGTATATCCTGTGGGCATTCAATATGCTTTCATTTGCCAATGAGTTCCAGAAAAGAATTAGGAGCCTTTTAACTTTGGGTTGCAAACTCACCACACTTGTCTGATAAAGTCTGACATCTGTTATCCTCTGACGGGGACGCTGTGGTTGGGAGGAATAAGTGGGTGGAGACTCCATCCAGTGGGAAGAGGCCTCGTCCCCCAAAACTGCCACCGTGGTCAGCAAGTGCTGGCCCAGCTTTGCTTCCTGGTCCGGCTGGACCGTGGAGGAAGCCCCAGTGTGCCTAGCTCAGGGCCCTATTCAAAATGACAGACACGGTTAGGCATGTCCAGAGCTGAAGGGCTTGTTAATTTTCTCTCCCGCAGGCTTTTCTACCCCAAGGGAACTTGGGAGAAGACCCGAGAGAGGAGCTGGCATTAGCTCCATCTACAATGCGGTCCTTCCTTGGGAGAGAAAGGCGGTGCTGGCGCTTGGTTCATCTGTTCTCTCAGTGCGGGAAGCCCAGCTTTCTTAGGCCTCAGTTTCCCCTTCAGTTAAGTGGGGCCGATGCTGCCCGTCCAGAACAACACTGTTCAAATGAGTACATCTAACACTCTACAGACATGGCGTAGGGCAAACTTATCCTACCATTAGCATCTCTAGAATAATAAAAATAATTTGTATTATTAGTTCCGACAAATGACCGCAGTTTGGGGCTGTGTGGCAGTGTCTCTCCACATCAATAAACATATCAACTGCCCCGAAGATTCTCAAGTGGAGATTTGGGGGGAGGCTTGAGCGAGTCGTTTACGTGACCCTTTTCCGCCTCACGGTCCCCTCTCCCTGGGGCGTGCAAGTGCTCGTTTTACTGCCTGGCAACCAGACTGGGACTAAGCCTGCTAAAATATGAGTGTTTTTTTGGCTGGAGTACCCAAGAGCCCGCAGCCCTATGGAGAGAGAAAAATTGAACACACCAGGCCGTGGCTCCAGAAAGGGGAAGAATTAGGCTTCACACCGAGCAGGCTGAACCATGGCATTCTTTAGATAATGCTTAACAAACCCCCAAACAAAGGCAGCCAACTTAGCTGCATGTTCGTAAAATGTATTCTCAGCAGATTTGGGCTTATTGAAGCACCGAGTTGCTTTGCAGCCAGGGTCCCCGTCCTAAGCTTCCCGTTTTTCCGTACTGCTCCCCTTGTCGAAATTCCTACAGATTCTGCCAATCAGAATTCCTCACCTCGGGCTCAGGGGGGCTTAGCAACCAAGGTAAATGGTGGTGCTTTTAAATTTGATCCTAACCCTTAAAAACAACTGTCCCCCACCCCAGAGCACCCCGACCCGATGAGCCATCATCTGGGGCCAGCCCCCTTCAGTGGGCTGAGGGCTGACTTCTTAAAGACGAAGGGGTGTGGAGTTCAGGGGTCCCCTGCACCTCTCGTGTTTAGTCAACGCTGTGTTGTGCTGTTTACTGCCATGGTCCTGAAAGTTCAACTTGAGGTTATTTTTAAATAACCTTAAATAAAGTTCAACTTATTTACTTATTTTTTTGGCTTTGCCACTGTCACTGTTATTTTTAAAACCATGGTTACCATTAGCATTACTAGTAGTCAGGCACCCACACAGAGAGCCAACGTGATAAACTAGTAGGCATGCTTTTGCCGTTTAGCCTGGTTTACTGCTGCAGAACTTACAGGGCTAGGGAGAAATGGCAGAAGGTACAGAGGCAGGCTTATATACCTGGGACCAAACACCGGCATTACTGAATTTTATTATTATTAAATACAGCTTCATTCATTTTTACCGCTCCCATGGTACCCCGATGACTCCTTACCCCAAACCCCCAGGATCTTGCATTGGACGGGCCCTTTGTAACTGTGACTGAGGGGCAGGAACTTAAGGTCTGGAGACCAGAGTGTGATCCTTTTGCATATACTATCTGCACATTTAAGGAGATCAACTCTTCCTGCAGAAGAAGGCACCACTCCACTCCAGAACTTGAAGGGTTAGCCCTGGTGGTTAGAGTCCTACCAACCCTACTTGCTAATTCTGTAACCTCCGGCAGGATTTTCTGTCAGGGACTTTTTCCCCCATAAAATGCGAATAACAATTCCTCCCGTTCAGGAGTGAATAGGAAAAGGAGCACAAAGCACTTTTAGTGCCTCTGAGAAAAAAGATACTGAAATGCAAGATGTTGAGCTTTCTGAAAAAGGTCCAGGATTCTAGCTCTTGGAATTCCTGCACGTGCCCACCTTGAATCCTGTCTCCAGTGCAAAGTGTCAGCTGAGAAGGCACAGCTAAGTCTGCTTGGACCTGTGACCTACATGCTCATGGATTCTGGTCAGGCCGATGCAAACGGTGATTGCTGCAAACCCGGAGGCCAGGAGACATGTCACACTTGGAGTTTGGCTATCAAGTGCAACTCCGTGCCCAGGAGAAGACACTCCAGGATTTCTGGAGGTGAAGACAATGGAACTTGCATTGCAGGGAAGGTTTCAGGCTGACCAGTCAGAAAGGAACGCAGGCTTTGATCGTATGAGGGAGACCAGTGTGTGCATTTATGTGTAAACAGGGACTGTTTGCTAAGGACCACCCACTCAGCCACAGTATGCAGAGGTAGTGTGCATGTGTGTGTGAAGCCACACTGTGCTGTCCTGAAATGAAGCTATATTGCTTAGCATATCACCTACCAAACAGTAAACGTTCAGCAAGCTACCTGTTGACTGATCGGCAATTCTGCTGACTTTTAGATTATCCACATGATTTTTCCCCCAGAGATGGCAAGAGGATTTCACTTGTAAATCAACTTCTTATTCAGCCCCTGTGTGATGAGCAGCCCCCAGGTTGAAACGGCTGGCTGGGGTTAGGAGCGCAGACAGCTCGGGCAGCCGGTAGAAGGAAGCACATTGGTATGTCCCAGGCCCAGCCTCGCGGTTTCTGCTTGCTGCTGGACACCGAGCCCTGGGTACTGGACCTGTCTCTTCCCTCTCCACACACTGCGCCCAGGTAATCCATTCGACCCCGTGGTTTTCAGTACCACCTACAGCCTGAAGCCCGAAACCCTATCTCTTGTTGCTCTTTGGAACTCCAAACTAATCGCCAATTGCCTATTTGACATCTCCACTTGGATATACAGTCACCCCTCTGTATCTGCAGGGGGTTGGCTCCAGCGTCCCCCCCAGATATCAAAATCCTCAGACGCTCAAATCCATGATATAAAATGGTGTGGTATTTGCATATAACCTACACACACCTTCCTGTATACTTTAAATCATCTCTACATGACTTATAATGCCTAATACAATGTAAATGCTATGTAAATAGTTGCATTGTTTTTTAATTTCTATTACTTTTATTGTTGTAGTATTTTTTTAAAATATTTTCAATCCACATTTGGTTGAATCCTCTAATGCAAAACCCACAGATACGGAGGCTGACTGTACAACACACATCTCAAACTTCATGGGGCCACACAGAATTTTTTGCCGTATCTGTTCACTCCTCCCATCAACCGGTCCTGTTAGGCCCCAGATCCCGTCCAGAGTTCTTCCGTTTCTCACTGTCTCCACTGCTACCTCCATCGCTTGCCTGTGTAAATTGGCACACAGCAGTCAGAGCGATCTTCTAAAAAGTAAATCGGATATCACTCCCCCATAAAGTCTTCCAGTGTCTTCCCTATGGATTTAGAATAAAAGCCAAAATCTTCATCTGATTTGCAAAACACTGCAGTCCTTGCTGCTGTCACAGAACCCTCCTTCCTTCATCCAGCCCCAGCACACTGACTTCCTTCTGTGCTTCAGCGGCAGTCACGGGCCAAATAAAGACATTTCTGTCAATGATGGACCACGTATACAATGGTGGTCCCATACGATTATAATGCCATATTTTTACTGTAACTTTTCTATGTTTAGATATGGTGAGATACACAAATACTTGCAATTGTGTTACAACTGCCCACGGCGTTCAGTACAGGTTTGTAGCCTGGGAGCAGCAGACTTTGCCGTACAGCCCAGGTGTGTAGTAGACTGTACCATCTAGGTCTGAGTCAGTACACTGTAAGATGTTTGCACGATGATGAGATTGCATAATGACACATTTCTCAGAATATATCCCTTTCATTAGGCTACACATGACTATATATAAAGCTTGTTTCCCACACAGGGCTTTTCACCAGCCATATTTCTGGCCTGGAACCCCCTCCTCTGCCTTCTCCCTCTCCTCCCCTCCTCTGTCCCAGCCTCCACATGTATGGCTCCTGGCATTCAGCTCTTAGCCCAAACAGGTCTTCCTCCATCCCCCAACCTAACATGCCCAACTTGTCACTTTACCACATACCATACCCAGCATCACTTTTCTTAATTGCTTGTCTATTTCTGGTTTGTTTCCTCCAACTCCAATGTAAGTCCATGAGCAGAGAAACCATGTCTGAGCAACTAGAACAGAACCTGGAATAGCAGGTTCTCAAAACATTTTTCGAATGTACAGCTGTTCTAACCAGTAAGATACACACAAACACATACAGTCACAAGCATTCAGTTCTTAACACATTAGGTGGATCATCCTCATCATTCTCATTAACCACAATGTGTCAAGTAACACACAAGCTGATGTGTGTTACTTTATATCTAATGCCCCTTTGTAGGAGGCAGAAGAAAGATATTGCTGAATGCTTATCCCTTTGTGTGGCAGGAAGGAAAGCTCAAGCTCATTCCTCCCACCCCAACTCTCATCATTACAATCTAGCTCTATGGTCCGCTCAGACACTGGTATTTAAGAAACAGTGTTGAAGTCCGAAGACCAAAGTTTGAATCCGGGCTCAGCCACGTATTACACAGAGGATGCCAAACAGGCCACGTCCCCTCTCTGAGCTTTGCTTTTTCTCATCTGTTAGATAAATATAACATCAGCCCTGCCCACCTGGCAGGGTTGTAATGAGGAACAAGTAAGTATATGCAAGCACTTTGCACATGTAAAGCATGAGCTGTAAACCTCAGGACTGTTAGCATATGAGATGAGTGGAATTTCCCAGGACTGCAAAATCTACCTGATTATTGATTTCATTTGATACATCTGATTGCTTGGCTCAGGGTGTTTGGGGCTGGAATAGGAGCTGAGGAAGGTTTGCTCAAGAAGAATTTGAAAGAACACATCCTAACAACAAACAGGGCAGGCTCATTCTGGGAGTGAAAGCTAATATGAAGAGCCGGTGCGCAGGCAGGCTGCGGAGGTCAGAGTTAATTACAGCCAGCGGCGTTTTACACGGTGCCTACCCAGGCCCCCTCCGCTGGGAACAGCCACATTCTAAATCTGAGCTGGCTGATATTAGTGAGCAGTGATTAGAATATGCCCACAGGGCCTTTTAAACTTTCCTCCTCTAGTTAAAGCATTTGTTTTCAGCAAGATTTATAGGCGCGTCTGCTGAGCGCAAGCAGGTTTGCCAACACGGAAGTCCTTCCGTCTACAAAGCCTTGGCCGCCCAGCACCCGCCTCAGCACCCTCGTGGGAAGAAAGGCAGCGTCTGTCTGGGTGTTCTTTCCTGCAGGGGAGAACGTGTGGAGAGATGGCGGGAGGTTTTCAGGTTTCTGACGAGCCTGCAACAGCCACCAGAACCAGGAGTCACAGCCAAAGGGAAAACACGTATAGCTATTGCCTGCAAAAGAGACAGAGTGCCTCAGTCTCTCCACCTGTGAAATGGGTCGACCTTGCCAGGCTCTGACAGATGGGACGTGCTTGACGTTTGGAGGAATGTCATTTATACCGTAGCCATACAACCATAGTGCTGTTCTGACAAAGACTAAATGTTTAGTTTCCCTGATTTAAATATGAATCTAGAACAGGCATAACCATCTCTCAGTCTGGATGCAAGGATCCAGTGAGGAAAAGAAAAGAATTCTTGCCTCCACTTCATAGTTACGGCCCATAGCACACCTGGAAGGAAATCTGCCGGAACTCTAGACTCCAGGTCCCCATCCGTGCTGAAGAGGATGGGCCCTGCAGGATGAGTTTTATCTACAAAACAAGATGTTGGATCAGACCATATTTCAGAATTCTTCCAGCTCTAAACACGATGATTCTCTAATTCTTCTTGTTCCTTTCCGTGACACCCACAAAATCAGAGACCATTCTGCAAAGAAATCAGGGACAGCTCAGAGACACTGCAGACCCTCTGTGGTGTAAGAGCTCCTCCGAGGCTCCAGGCTGCCTGGCAGCACAGTCTTCCTGCACAGGAGAGAAGAGAAGGCTTCAGTGTCCACGGAGAATGCGTGCTACCCAGCTTGCTCATGGAGGGTCACTGCAGAGCCTGCGAGGACCAACCGTTTGCCATCACCGCCGAGGAGCAAACAAAAAGGAATGGGCTTGATCAGGGCATAGACTAGTTAATTAGGAAAATTATAGCCGCTCTCCTTGTCCAGTAAAGAAAGCCCAGCCCAAGACTCATCCAGACTCGAAGGCTGAAATCTGAGGCGAGGCAAGAGCCCTGAGCAGTTGCTGTACAGTGGAATTACCTTGAGGACCCGTGTCTAGAGCCCAGGGGCAGGGTGGACTCTCACCTCCACTGCCTGCACAGTCTCTGTGAGGATGGACAACTTGCTACTTAAAACTCCGGAATCTCAATTACCTTATCTGTAAAATGGGCTCAAAAATTCCCATCTTGGAGGCTTCTTGTTTCAGATAACTTACTATAAAGGCACCTGATATGCGGACACTGAATAAATGTCAGTTTCTTTCTTGACTTCCTGGAAGGTTCTAGAACTGTGCAGGAAGTGCCCTGATAGACTGTAGAAATCCCCCCGGGAAGACAGGAGCCAGGGAAGGGCCAGGGTGGGTCTGACATGGCAGTGCCTTTGATTTGCATCGTGATGGACCCTGTATTGCCCTGAATTACCCCAAGTCTGAATAGCTGGACCATGAGAGACCACAGCTTCTAAAACAAGAAACAGGTTTTGACACTTGGCTTTGCCTTGGGAAAGTTACTTTAGCGCTCTGTGCCTCAGTTTCCCCTGATTCAGTAAAGATAAGACTATCCAGAGTGGAAAAGAGATTGCCCACCATGTACCAGTTGCTAAACTTAGTACTTTCCACACTTTCTCTCATCTAATCCTCACAAGAATCCTGCAAGGTGAGGAAACTTCAGTTTTACTTCAAAAAAGTAAAATTACCTGAGACTACTCAGATCATGTGTGGCACTGGCATTCAAACCCGGCCTGCTCAGCTCTGAAAACAAGCCCCTTTCCAATTTTTAAACAGCCCACAGAGGCGTTCTGAGCATTTATGAGATTGTGTCTGGAAATAATTAGAGAGAAGTAAATGATAACATCGCACTATAAATGATGTTTGGTGCTGGAGGAGAACCAGCAATTCTTCAGTATCACAGGATCCAAGGTGAATCTAACTTCAATTCTCCATCTCTCTGCCTCTTCCCATCACCCAGCTAAGATTCAGGAGGCAAACACATGGGAATTAGGGATATGTTAATGAAAAGAATAGATCAAGGCAGTCCCATACTATGCTTGACAATAGGAAGCATGGGAGCTTTCAACAGCAAAGCATCAATTGTCTGAACTACTTGCTACCTCGCAGGCTAGTCAGATGCCTCAGGTAGGACAGGGTGGGCTGCCTTCCAGAGAGTCCATCTGACCCAGCCCAATTCACCAGACCCTGACGCTGGTTCTGGGGGCAAAATCTGATCAGTGACTTTAGAAATCCTCTCCCCACATGAGATGGTCCATTACCCTAGGAAACTTGAAAAACTGAACTCTCTCTCACTCTATTCCTGGTAGGGAAACTGGAGTACAACTACACCTCTCCTTAAAGAGAGAAGCCCAAATTCAGAAAGTAATTTGCCAAAAGGGAGGCCGTGACAAGACTTGGCTGGAATTGGGCCCTCGGGTGAGTTACAGCTGTGAGTCCTTTTGTTCCTTTGTGTGCCAGGGCACTGGAGTGCTCCAGTTATTCATCTGGGAAGGGTGAAGGTGGGTCCCTCTGCCGGGACTCCCAGCCCAAACATTCCAGGATCCAGCAGCATTGCCCCCTCAACACCCAGGCAACACCTCCCACAAGGGCCACACCCACCCCCTGAGCCACCCCCAGGCTCCATACTGTCTGCCGAGGAATGCTGTATCCCAACAACTCTATACAAAGTCAATTAGGAGAAAATCGTTCATGTTCCAAGATGGATCTTGGCTTTTCGGAAAAAACAAACACCACAAACAAACAAACAATAGTAACAAATCAGTGTACTGACTAACTTACTATTTTCCTCTAAATACTCTTTTATTTAAAAACTCTGATTTATAGACAATGTCCCAGGAATGCTGCTATTGTGTAAATCGAGGTCCGCTCATCCTGAGAGGGAGCCTCCCAGCCAGGGTCCCTTGTTTGGCTGTGTAGCCAGAGCCAGACTGCGTTATTCATTAACTCCCTGTATGAAAACCGAATAATAAACCTGAAGTGTGTTAAACAAATCCAGATGAGGAGTTTTAAATCACCTCCAAGTCACTAGGCTTAAAGCCACTGTCATTTCCCCTGGAGCAAACATGCTCTACCTTGCTCCGGCACCATGTGATTAAATGGAGATAACAATATTTACTCCCAGTGCAGGGGGTCCCTGGGCCGGGCCAGCTTGGATGAGGAAGTGACAAGCAGCCGGGAAACGGGCAGTGCCTGCCCCCCGCCCCGAGTCCACCTCCAGCGCTGCGATTCCAGGACACGCACAGAGATTAGGGGCAGAAAGGTGTCTCGGGACGAGAAAGTGTGGTCTGGAAGAGGCAGCAGTGTTTCTGTGACTAGCCGTGGGAGTCAAACCCATCGTCCCATCGTAACAACCACTTAGCTCTTATTTCTCCCCGGGGATTTATGTGCGAGCGAACAGCAGGCAGCTGTCTCCTCAGCCACGGCCGCCACCGGGAGCTACAAGGCAACGTGACGCCTGGGCTAGAAAGAGCCCTCGAGGGCTGGTCCTGCAGGCAGCAGAGACGCGGCTAAAGCTTCCAATTCTGGGGGGATCCCATGTCTCCTAGGTTACAGCGGAGGACTGTGTTTTCCTTTATTACAACAGAAAATGTGTGTTCCCCAGGGACTGTTCAAACATCTGTACGAGGTACACCGTGTGTGCGTGCATGTGTGTGCATGTTTGCTCGCCCGTGCTCTTTCTCTCTCTCTCTCACACACACACACACACACACACACACACGCACACACACGCACACATGCACACGCACACGCACGGCAGCAGCTATCATGACCCAGCTCTTCAAATAACCCTCTCCAGATAGTTAAAATTCACAGTGCCTTACTGCTGTTCCAGAAGCTAGTCTGTTATAGACGTGCAGTGGTGCAGTTGCGTTTGAGGCAAACAGTCTCCGAACTCTAATTAAAATAGAGGAAGTGATCTCCTCCTCAAATTTCCTTTAGATTTAACTCCATAAAAATCACTAGGCGATATCCAATTGGCACAGCGAATCATTAGAGCTGGCATCTGGGCCGAGTGGGCAGAGCAAACACACTTGTGGCCCCCGCTGGGGCTGTCTTAGAATACACCCACGCCAGAGACTCCAGCCCCCTTGCCCGGTGCCGTCACATAATCTTTTGTGGTCACATTTATGAAGTTATGGTTATGTGTCCATCTGGAGTTGGAAGGGGACGGGTATTGCTGATTCACCTTAAAAACCACAGACCCGAAGTCACTGAAATGTGTACTCAACTGCTTCTCTCTGATTATTGATAAAAAGTGAGAGCCAGTTGTCCTGAGAGTCACCCAAGCCAAGTGGCACTGCAGATCTAGTTCTCTCCCAAGGGAGAGCCTCCAACACATGTCTGGGGCCATTTGTCACCCAAGCCTAGCCAAAGAGTCAGATGCAAAATGCCCCAGGAACTGGTCTGGGGAAGAATTTGAAACCCCCTCTGAAGAAACGTTGCCAAGGCTCTCTGGCCTCAAATCTTACCCACTTCTTCTCCCATCATAAGTTTAAAGTGATTCGATATAGAAAACGTTCGTGTTTCCAGTGTCCAAAATCTCAGGCCGGACAAAGAATCCATGTGAACAGTCTGTAGGTATACACGACCTGCTGAGGGTCGTGACTTTGTCGTGTAGCCCGAGGAGCACTAGACACAGAGCCAGGGGCTCAGTCTGGGTCGAGGATCAGCCACTCCAAGATACCTGATTCTTCCCAGGACTCGCTATTCATCAGGAAAAGGAAGATGGCGGCCACGCTGCCCGGCTCAGAGGGCTGCTGTGCGGGTCACATTTGACAGGCGTACTCTGCACACTCCCTAGCCCCTGGCACGCTGACGCTGTCAGTTGTCACCGTGAGGATCGGCCAGCATCTATGGAGCAGCCTGGTCTGGGCAGTTTTCAGCCCTGGCTGATGAACATTTTAAACAATAACAAAGCACAGGCCCCACCGTGAGGGAGTCTGATTTCATTGTTCTACTGTGCAGTTGGGCTAGTAGAAAGAAAACCTAAGGAGGCAACAGACTTGGGCCTCTCTTTCAGTAAACATATACCGTACATTTAGATCAGACACACCAAGCCCTCAGTTTATGCATCAGTTAAATGGGCGTCATAATACCTGCGTCTGGCTCCCCTATTCATTTCACTGATGTTTACTGAACATCCATGATACTCAATTCCTATGGCCACTGCAACAAAGTACCACACACCTGGGGGCTGAAAACAACAGAACTTATTCTCTCACAGCTCTGGAGGCCAGAAGTCCGAAATCAGTTTCACTAGGCTGAAATGAAGGTACAGTGAGGGCCATGCTCCCTCTAGAGGCTCTGGGGGAAAATCTGTTCCTTGCTCCTTCCAGCTTCCGATGACTGCCAATGCCGACATTCCTTGGCTTATGGCCACATCACACCCATCTCTGCCTCTGCCTTCATATTGCTGTGTGTGTGTGTGTGTGTGTCTGTGTGTGTGTGTGTGAGATCTCTCTGCCTTTCTCTTATGCAGACACTTGTGATGGCATTTAGGGCCCACCCAGATAGCTCAGGATTATGTCCTCGTCTCAAGATCCTTAATTTAATCACATGTGCAAAGACCCTTTTTTTGCATAAGATAACATTTACAAGTTGCAGGGATTAGGAACTGATATCTTTGGGGGACCTTTTCAGCCTAGGACACCTACCATGGGTCAGGCATTGTGCTAAGTGCTGAGTACACAGCAGACAACAAGAGCCTATTGTGCTCTCAAGGAGCACTGAGAATTACAGACTCAGATTTGGGAAGCACATGAGAGCGGAGGTTCTCCAAGTGTCGTCCCCGGAGGGGAACTTGGGACCCTGTTAGAGAGGTAAATTCTTGCCCCCGACTCCTTCTGAATCAGAAACTCAGTGGCAGAGCCCAGCAATCTGTTTTTTAACATCCTCCCACACGATTCGGATGCACACTCATGTTTGAGAACCACTGGTCTAGAGGTCAAAATAGTGATGATGCCTGAGACTGAGTGACTTGTGGCAAGTGCCGTTTTAAAACACTGTGATTCATTTACTCCTCATTTCAACCCTGTGAGGTTCTGACATCATCTGCATTTTTCAGATAAGAAACTGAGGCACAGAGAAACTTTAAATAACTTTCTTATGCTCGCACAGCTAGTAAGTAGCAGAGCTGGGGTTTGAACCTGTGCTATTAACCAATGTGCTGCATGGGACGTCTCAGGAAGCCCGGCACAGTTACCTGTGGCTTTCAGAGACAGCCGACGTGAAGCAACTGTACAGAGCGGAATGTGGTATTGTGCTTCAGCAGGATGCAGGGGTTTTTCTCTTTTTAAGAGATAGATCAACATGACAGTCGCTCCTGGGAAATTCTCTTTCATAGCAGCTCAAGACTCACAGCTTCCCATTCTGAAAACATTTGTTTTTATTTTTAAAGCTTGGAGAACCACACAGAGAAAGGCTGGAAGCAAGGCTCAGGAAACTGAGTCAGGGGTAGGAGTTGTTGTTATGTATCAAAGGGCACAGAGAGAAAGAAAAGATACGAGAGACACAGGAGTGGCTATCAGGCTCATATAGAGAGAGGTGAGTGGCCTCCCAGCAAGAGCGCTACCTGCCCACCAGGAGGGCCACCTGCCCAGCAGGAGGGCTACCCGCCCAGCAGGAGGGCCGCCCACCCAGCAGGAGGGCCACCTGCTCAGCAGGAGCGCTACCTGCCCAGCAGCAGGGCCACCTGACCAGCAGGAGGGCTACCTGCCCACCAGGAGGGCTACCCACTCACTAGGAGGGCCACCTGCCCACTAGGAGGGCCACCTGCCCAGCAGGAGGGCCGCCCGCCCAGCAGGAGGGCTACCTGCCCAGCAGGAGGGCCACCTGCCCAGCAGGAGCGCTACCTGCCCACCAGGAGGGCTACCCACTCACTAGGAGGGCCACCTGCCCACTAGGAGGGCCACCTGCCCAGCAGGAGGGCTACCTGCCCACCAGGAGGGCTACCCACTCACTAGGAGGGCTACCTGCCCACCAGGAGGGCCACCTGCCCAGCAGGAGCGCTCGGGCTGCAGCATCCATCTGTGCACCTACCAGCTAACAGGCCTGATTGGTTTATACTTTAAAATGCCTGATGGTGAAAATCATTTCCCCTTAGTTCTCCCAGGTAGAGATCGTTCATTTTCTCATTCTCTGAAAATGTGTGCTAGGTGTTGGGGCTCAGAGATGAATGAGATCCAGGAAATTGGGGCAAACAAATACAACCCAGGGCTCCAGACGACCCTCCGACCCCAGTCTAGTGCCTCATGGGGTTTTGCTCCTCGTCACACTCACTGTCACCATCAAAAACAAGCACCCCGCAGCTCCTACTGGTGGTGGTGTAGACCACCACACCCCACCGGGACAGCAATCTGGCAATACCTTCAAAAGCCTCAAAAATGTACAGATCATTTAGACCCAGCAACTCCTCTTTTAAGAATTTAACTTAAGAAAATTTCTGCTTAAGTTGGCCCCATTTTTGACCCTTCGGCAGTTAAGCCTTTGAGTATCTGATGAAAAGCTATGGTCCTTCTCCCTATAAAAATCAAATGCACATGACATTTGCATGCAATTACAGAGGATTCGTGAATGTCAGTCTGAAGCCCATCTATGAGTTTCAGCTATAAATAACTTAAAAAAATCATCGATGTCCAACACTTAGATAATACGGGACATCAGTTCAATTTAATATGCAGCCATTTAAACTGATGTTGGAAATACGGAAGAACTTTTAATGACATGGGAAAGTGTTCATGATAAATTGTTAAATCAAGAAGTAGGTCATAAAATAAGATGTATACTATGATCTCCATAATAATATATGTGCAGGAAAAAAGAAAAAAAAACCATAGGAGGCTAGGTACCAAAACATTAACAGTGATTGTTTCTAGATAGTACGATGATGGATGATTTTTGTTTCTTCTTTATGAATTTGCTACAATAAATAGGTAGACCTTTTATAATCAGATATAATTATTTTTTAAAGAGAAACAACCTAATGACATCACCTTGACAAGCTTAAAGTTTCATTTTTTCCCCAGCTCCCAGCCCTCCCAAGGAAAGAGCATGTATGTCAAAGCCTCCTAACTGAAATCAAAGTGCATCACCAGCGGATACTACTGGATTCTACGTACATTTGGGTATGTAGAATTTACTGTTGGGGATGCTTTTCTTTTCAAGAAATAGGGTGAAGCAGTGGATTTCAAGTCCATAAACAGAAAGCTGCAGTTGTCCTTACTATTAAAGGAGAGGATCCCCCAAGTGTCTGGTCTTAGCCACATGCCCAGGAGAAGAAGGAAGAGAACTGAGATAAACATAAAGTTCACATCACTGTTAGAAGCAAGTCGAACAGATGGGCAGGAATCTGCGTGCCGGGTCTGGAGTGCCATCCTGAACTACAGGAGAGGATATTGCACATTTATGCTTCCCTTGCTCCAAAAATCTCTTTAGCCAAAAAAGGTTTGTTGGAAACAGCTGTAACCTTCATAGAACTGATCAGATATCTGGTTGAGCAAACCCACTCAAAATATATACATAAACAGAAACTGATAAATCAATAGAACTTGCTATGTTATTTCCCTACATATCTCTCCCTCTTTCACCTGTCAAATTCTATCCATCCTTTTTTTTTTTTTTTTTTTGAGACAGAGTCTCTGTTGCCCAGGCTAGAGTGCCGTGGCGTCAGCATAGCTCACAGCAACCTCAAACTCCTGGGCTCAAGCAATCCTCCTGCCTCAGCCTCCCGAGTAGCTGGGACTACAGGCATGCGTCACCATGCCCGGCTAATTTTTTTTCCATATATTTTTTAGTTGTCCAGCTAATTTCTTTCTATTTTTAGTAGAGACGGGGTCTCGCTCTTGCTCAGGCTGGTCTCAAACCCCTGAGCTCAAATAATCTGCCCGCCTCGGCCTCCCAAGTGCTAGGATTACAGGCGTGAGCCACTGTGCCTGGCCTCTGTCCATCCTTAATACATTTTTCTCTTCAAAAGACATAGTGAAACAGTGAGTACCAAACGCACATGTTTCTCAGAGTGCAAGTCTCAGATACAGCAAAATCTTCCTGCCAAAGAAGGGGCCTGGCCTGAGTTTGAACAGTGAAGGGGAGTTAATCCTTTGAGGGAAAGTGGGAAGGGTGTTGCAGACAGGGGAAGAGCACCCGCAAGGCACAGGACACATACTGGAGCGGGAAGACTGAGGCAGGGAGCAGTGGGGGGGGAAGCTGGGCAGGCCTTGCACCTTCTCCAAGGAGAAGCACCAACACGCCCTGCAAAACGGTCCGTGTGCCACGCACAAGCGTGTGTGGCTGAAAGGAGAAGGGCCAGTCCCAGATATCACCTCTGCTGCACAGCCTTCTTCAATGTCTCCAATCAGAACTAACTGCTCCTGCCTGGAGTCCCCCAGAGCACTCTCTCTGCACCCCTAGTGTGGTATGATCAGCAGGGGCCTGGGCCCCACCGCAAGATGCCTAAATCAGATCTCGTACAATGGGGTTCGGGCCTCCACCCCTTATCCCTCTCACACCCGCTCTTTCTTGCATGAATGAGGAGAAATCTCAAAGAACAGGGCTTCCTCAGCCAGCTGGTGCTGCATGCAACTAAGCAATGTATCTTTATGTTTTTGTTTTAAAGAATGTACATTTCCTTTCCATTACTGTATGCATTATAAGAAAGGTTTGGGGTTTGGTTTTGTTTGATTTAGAAGGAGGGTAGCCCCACATCTAGTAAGTGTGTTGTTAGCCAAATGGCTTCTGCATGTGGCACAAGCTCCTTGGGTGATTTAGAGGTACAGGGAGGTCTGCAGACCACCAACAGGTACCCTGGTCTGAGCTCAACCACCGCATTCTCTGTGTGTCTGTCTCCCCCGTCAGACTGTGAAGGGGGGTGTCTTGACGTCCCTACAGCCCAGTATGTAGCACGGTGCCTGGGCACACTAGGTCCTGAATGAATGAACACGTAAAACTCCCTGTCTCTGCCTCTGCTCATTCAGCCCCTTCCCACTTCTGCTCCTGTGTCCACCCGGGTGCTGGGAATCTCTTTTCTTCGGAGATTAAAATAAAGGCTCTCCATCCCAGCTGCAGAGTAGAATCGCCAGGTGGGTTTTTCAAAAAGTCAGATGCTAAGGCCACACTCCTATGATAGAAATCCTGGTGTCACTGGTCTGGGCGGGGCCTCGGCATCAGTATTTTCTAAAGCTTCGGCAGGAAGGAGCATTGTACCCTTTATGTGAGCTGGCAAACCTGGGGCAGAGAGCAGCCTTGGAAGTCTAGACTCCCCGTGAGGCTAGAACATTCTGACATAAAGTCTCTGGACGTCCCCAGTTTGTACGCCTGAGCAGAGCACTCAACACTGAAAAGTAGAGAACGGCCCTATGACCTTCACGCTCTGGATGGAGCAGTCAGGACCGGGATGGGCTACTGGCTAGACACTGGCGGAAACAAAAAGGGGTTCCCAAGAGACTCCAGCCCCCAACTTCAGGCTCTCATTGTGACCTCCAGGGCTGGGTCCCAAATGACCCCTCGCAAGACCCTCAACAAGCCGTCTCCTTGTCTCTGAAGCCGAGGGACAAGGCTGCCCCCACTCTGCCACCCCCAAGCCTTGGAGTTAGCGGAACTGAGCTCCACCGTCAGCATTGGTGCTTCAGAGCGGTGGGAACTCAGGCAAATCATTCAGCCTCTCAGAGCCGGATTCCTCGTCTGTAAAATGGGAGTAACAAAACCCAGCCCGCTGCCTCGAGCCGGGAGAAGGCTTCAGTGTGGCAATGTCTGTCCAGCGTCTACCGCACTAGAAGCTAATCCTCGTTTCCTGAGCCAGAAAAGCAGATACATGGCAGAAAGGCAATGCACGGTGTTCCTCGAAGAAGGAGCCTTACAGAATTTGAAATAAATAAACTGAGATAAGAATTAAAACTTAAAATGTTCCAGAGAGGCATCTCCTGGGGTGCAAATACCAGAGCTCGTGTCTGATCTTTCTGTTCATCGCGGCATGCCTGTGTCCCAGCGCAGGTGCGCCTTTCTCGGGTAAGACGGGTTTTTACACAGCTATTTGGGGAGATGAGAGCTGATTTACTGCCAGTGAGCACCCCCATCCCTTGGAGATGGAGCTGACTCTGGGGGCTCAAGTGCAACTTTTAGCTGAAAGGCTGGTGGCTCGTCGGGGAAAGCACAGCCCAGGCTGAGGCCGCCGTCGGCGCGGTTGGAGGGAGGAGTTCAGCGCCGTCAGCCAGTCGGCCATACACAGAGCGCAGGCCCTGCTTCTGCAGGCAGGACTCAGACACGCACAGCCGCGCGGTCCAGGTGCAAAAACACGCGATGGACATGCGGCCCGTCCAGGGCCACGGCGCTGGCCCGTGTGAAATGCATCTGAGGTCATCTCTCGCTCCAGTGTTCCAGAAGAAACTAACGCCGCGTTTGCTGTTATGAACCCACAGAAGGTCTAATTTCCCCCTAAATGGAGCCTCCAAGAGCCCTAGAAAGGACTGTAGCTTTGGGAGACAACCAATAAAACTAACAATTATAAATTCAGCAAATTACCATACCTGCTATGGGGCAGCCAGTAACGATGATGAAAAGAGAGACTGCAGATTCAAGGAAGGTGCTTACTTTATAATGTGAACATATTAAAATAATATAACCACTACGATTTCAGCTATCTGAAGTGTGTCTGTATGTGGAAGGGAATAAATATTGAGCATCTATTGTATACTGAGCTCTTTACAAGAATAATTGTATTTAATCGTTACAACTCCAAGAACTATTTTTATTTTTTTTATTTTGTAGATGAAAATAATGAAACTCAAAGAGGCTAAAAACCTCATTCCAAGGGCAGTATGTTCCAGACCCATGATTTTAACAGAGCCACTGTCCTGGGGAGCTCAGCCCCAGACACCCCATCCTTCTCCTCACCTTCGAGATCTGCTCTCCGACCAGAATGTGGTACGAACTGAAGCCATCACTTCTCCCTGGGTGCTTACGAGTACAATGCAATGGCAAGTTCCCTTGTTAATGGATCTGAGGTTTCGATAAGCAGCTAAGGAGGCATTTGCCAAAACCTGGAGTCCAGCACCCTTCATTCTGGCCGCCGGTCCTACGGCTATTTGGGGATCAGGGAGGGAGCGAACCAAAGTTCTCTGATTTCCTGCCTAGACACTGGCCGTGAGGCCATGCTCTCTATCATGGAAAGCCCTTAATACCACAGGACGGAAGGTATTTTCTGCCTGAAAGATATCATTATTGAATAAAAGGGGAGGGAAAACCGAAAAAGGGCATCAAAGCCTAAACAAATAACATCAGCATGAAATCTTTAATGAATGGCTCATCCAATGCGATCTGCTAAAATCCAGAAGGTTTAGTAAAAGATGCCTTAAACCCAGTTTATACTGCAAATCAGCCATGAAGAAGAGTCAACACCAAGTTAATCCCCATTTAATAATTCAGTTTCAGGATGTTAAAACATATTTCTCTCTTGGAGTTCCTGCACGTATGACTGATAACAGGGCAACCAAGAAACACACTCAAAGAAGGAGAAAGCATTCTTTTAGGAACTATATTGTACTATTAGCATCTTCCAAGAGGTGGCAGTTAGTTCTTCCTGACTACTGACTCCATCTCCCAAACCCCTTCTTTTCCCCCTGACCTTCACCTAATCAGGGAAATTTTAAGCCCTGCTTTGGAGCCTGGCCTGATTCAGACACCTAGGACTGGCTGCCCAAGAATCTTTTGTAGAACATGAGCCACTGGGTCAGGAGACTTTTCTCACACCTTTCTGGGAAGTGTCAGTCAGATGGTGAATCTGATCTCTGATCTCATCAGGTGCCTTGCTGAGCACGATCCCAGCAGGTGGTCCGCAGGTGAGCACCCCCACCTGTCTCATCCTCAGAACCCATACAGTTCCCAGCTGGCACCCTGACCTTTCACCAGATCCTTTTAAGTTTGGACTGACCAGAGCCCGCCATCCACTGAAATGTGCTCACAACCCTAGACCTGATGTGTGATCTGTTTCCTTAACTCTCCACTTGATTTTCTGGAAAGGCCTTTCTCCTCTCTTGTGTTCTCTTGGATTGGGGCAGCTTCCAAGGCCTTTTTGAACAGAGTTGCTCAGACTCGAAAGAAAGTGCCTAACTCAGCTTTCTTCCCCATCATGACCTTGAGCTGACCCAGGTGAAGCGCTCTTCTCCTTTCTCCCAAGCCTCCCTTGTTTCTAAGTGCAGAGAAAACTCCGGAGTGGCCGTGCTTCTCATCAGCTGTTCTCAGAAGAGCAGCACTTTATGCATAAACATCAGGCAGGAAGACCCAATGGTCAAGTCCATAATGGACCACAAAGTAGCCTCAGCTTCTCCCCGAGGCTCCCTGCTTCCTCCGCACAACAGATCCCTGGATGCCTTGGCAGCTCTCGCAACTGCACGGAAGAGAAATTAAAAGCAAATTTGCATCACCTTTGCTCAGTGCTAGAGCGTTCAGTTTTAATTTGCATTTTATTTGCAGAGCACTTGCATATAATATCATAGAAATGCCGAGAACTCTCCCATCCCCCTTCCCACCTGCCTGCTCCTCCTCTTCCAGATTCCCACGATGCCTGTGAACCCAGGTATACTACAGAGGGACTCAGCACCCCGGGGAGATAGACTGGAGAAACTGTTGGTGGTATCTAAGAGCCAGGGAATCTGAGGGGCACGGGCTGGATGGGGTCCATCTATAATGAAATAGATTGCAGATATCTGCTTTCCTTATTCATGAAATCAGAGGAAAACTCTCCTCCCTGCCCACTGTGCAGATTTGCACGATGCTGACTCAAAAACACCAACTCTCAGGACTGGCTTAACACAATTCCAAACCTGGGGAGAAGCCATGGGGCAGCCACACTGCGCCATCTGTGGAAACCCCTGATGGTCCATTTTAATATCTCTTCCCCTTTAACCGCGGCTTTGGGTCTGTTGGGTATTACACCCACCTGCCTATCATCCCACCTGGCACCGTATGGTTGAATACCCAACTCCAGAACCCCCCACCCCTGCAAAACATTTGGCTCACCCCAAAACTAGCCTGAGTCCAAAATAACACCTCCTCAGCACACGCACTCTTCTGCCAGTGCAATACGATAGCATACTGTGATTTCTATAAGAACTAAAGTTAACTTACAACACGCTCGCAGAGGACAAGAAGGAGCTAGGAAATGCCCCGAATCATACCAAGCTAATGTTCCTGCTTCCTCAATGCCCATTCTAAGAAGTTCCCTCCTCCCTGTTTACCCAGACAAGCAGCTTCCAACCTGAGGGAATTCAGTGTTTAAAAAAAAAAAAAGGTGAGAACACTGTACTCTGCTAAATACGCTCCTCCAGTGTCAAAAATGACAGCCAGGTTCCAAGATGTACTTTAAAAAGAAAACAAAATCAGGGCAAGAGCAATGGGATAGTGAACACAGAAAGGACCAAAAAAAAAAAAAAAAAAAAAAAAACCAGATTAAATTGGTCCTTTTCTTTTTCTTTTTCCTTTGTTTTCAACTGTTGCCAAGTTATTTATCCCTGAAAAGCCACTTACTTTTTCAAGGTGAAGTATTTCTTTGTGAGATGACTTATTTCACTTGGTTCCACTTAAGTTTATGGCTCTGAGGGGGGAAAATATCCAGTCACAGAATGCTGGAGTACAAAGGATCTTCAAAACGTCACTCGCTTTCTCATTTTATAGAGGAAGAAACTGCAAAGCCCGAATTTTGCTCAACCACAATTAAGTGACTTTCCCAATGTCACACAGACAGACATTCAAACGGCAGGGACAATATGAAACCGGATCCACACCGGCTTTCTGCTTTCCTGCCCTCTGTACTACTGGAAGAAGAGAATGTTCTGGTGACGCTGGTCGTTTCTGTTCAAACTCTCCCTCCTCACTCATTGACTACCCTCGATGACAATCATGCACCATGTCCTTGCCCTCAGTTTCCTCTTCTGTCCACCAAAAATATCTGGGCCCAAACAATCACTTTTTACGTCATCTGGGCATAGTGAGGACGAATGACACAGCAGTGTTACTGAATTTTTGGTAAGTCATTTTTACAAAATCACTGTCTACTAAGTTGCCTAATGACCCTAGGAGAAGCATCCCTATGATTCCTCCTCCTTGGAGAAAAAGGCCAGGGTTAGGTTTCCCTCCAGGTGCATGGGGAGGCTACCAGTTGCTAGAAATCGAGACCCTTGTAACTCAGCATAGTTGCTTTTCCCCTTGGCTTCTAGGAAGCTCAGCACTTAGGTTTCATACGCTCAACCGAAATAATTCCCTTAGCCTGTGTTTTCTGGAACACTTCTGCTCCACCCCACCCCCTTCATTACTTTGCTCTCATTCTTTTCTACTTGTTTCGATCATTTTATTGCATCTTTGTCTTTATTGTAAATTGCCTCAAATCTTCTTTGGACGGGTAAAGTATAAATAATCATAAATGAAACTCTCAAGACTTTTCAAGCTTTGAGGAGAAAGATAATGTATAATTTTCAGGCATCTTGGTCCCAAACCAGGAATGCTGAGCTAGTGAGAACACTTCTTTTGTGCCAAGATTACGACACAAAACAGACAGAGAACTCCGAGATGCTCGTGAACGTGAAGGTAAATCTGAGACCAGCTCCCTGTGCTTCCGCGGTTCCATAGCCCACGGCGTTTCTGCTACATTTATCTACGAAAGGGATCATCTCCTTTATGGCTCACAAGTGGCATCTGACTTGTTCCAAATGTGCTGGGGGCTGGGAATGCTTTGTGGTTGGCTGACCTTGTACCCACTCTGGTGCTTTGGGTTGTTCATTGATCCTCGTCAACATTTACAAAAGCGCAAGACAGATGAGAAGGGGGAAGCGCATTCCTCAGCTGCAAGAGTGGCCAAGTAACCACAAACTGCCGGCCCTCCTGGGATGGTGCTGGTCACGGACTTGGCGTCCGCAGCCCGATGACTTGTTCCTCCAGACATCGCCTACGCCTGCAGTCAGTTATCCTTCACTCAGACCACCAGCCCTGGGGGGTCCCAGGGAGGCAAAGCATGATGGGAAGTGGGCGGGTACTGGACGGGAATGTCAGGGGCCAAGGTAGGACCAAAAAGGAAGCCACGTCCCCCATATTCAGTCCCTTGCTGGATTCTGAGACCCCTCTGCTCTGACAATTATCTTTCTAAATGGCCTTGGTCCAAGCTGTGCAGCCTGGGACGGACTTCAAGGCAGTAGCCACACGGGATACAGCTTTCTCTATCCTCTACACAGGACGTTCTATGCAGTACAGGGATGGGATTATCCCAGGCCAGAGGTGGTTGTTTTCTTAAAATGCAAAGTTCATCACACCATCCATCCAAGGTTCACAGACCCTGGGCCTGAAGGGAGGGAGGGTGACAGGTGGTCACTGTGTCACACACTGGTTTAAAGCTCAGTTCTGGAGGTGGTCAGAACTGGGGTGGTGAAGCCAGGCTCTATTCTTCGCTAACAGGGAGCTACTTAATCTCTCTGGGCCTCAGTTTCCTCATCTGTAAAACAGGAACAGTAACGGATCCCACCTCATGGGATCAGGAAGCCCATGGTGTGTGCCAGGCTCAGGGCAAGTGCCATATAAACCTTAGCCTCTCCTTCCCAAAAAAATCTTGTCCTTCAAGATTATAGTCCAGTCTCAGAAGGAAAAAGGAACTCAACAACCATAAGGGTTAGTGCAGCCTTCTCCCAGTTATTTGCAAAAACAACGTATTTCCTGTTTGGGGACCATCTCACCCAGGATATGCCTCCTCTAAACTTGGCCATCAGGGGTATGGGGACTGGCTTGGAGGCACAATGAAAGATGGAAATTATTGATTATGGAGTCTGTGCCTTATTTCTATTCCCTCAACCCAGATAGTTAAGAATTAACTGTACGTGGTTAATGCTCTTAAACACAACGCAAATCTTACCATGTCAAACCTTCCAAAGATCCCTAAATCCAAGCTGCTTACATGACATCCAAGGATCTCCATGACCTGACCCACTTGACCTTCCCTGCCTCATCACCTGCCAGTCCCCATCTCGGCCTCCGTAGTCCAGCGATACAAAACTGCTTCTTCTCACTAGCGCATGGTACACTCCTCCTTGCCTGGCGCCCTTACTCATACGCCCACCAGCCTGGAAAGCTTCTCCTCCCCTTGTCTGCCAATTCTGCTCAGGCATCACCTCCTTCTGGACACCTCCCATGCTCGTCCCCCCACCTCCATGCAGGCAGGCTGGGGTGCATCCACCTCGGGTTCCAGTTATAATCTGCACGTGGTCTTATCTCTACGCTTACCATTTTGCATTATAATGATCCCTAATCCTTGTCTCCTGGGCCCTCCAGAGTGTGGCCCCCCTGAGAGCAAGGAGTGTGTCTTTCCGTTGTGTGTGTGCGTGTGTCTCCCAGGTGCCTAGCACATACCAGGTGTTTGTGGAAGGAAAGACAGGAAGGAGAGATTGGTCTACAGGTAGGGATGATTTAGCTACATAGCACACTGCCCAAGTAGCACCTGATAGGTCTGACACCTTCTGCCACCTGGCAGCAACAGGACCCTGGAGCAACGGCCCCTCCACGAAAAGTTCAGTCCTGAGCAAAGGGAAGAGAAAAAAGAGAGAAGATGAAGAACAAACTTCCTACATATAACACTACATGGGCTGGAATGTTCTAGGAAACTAGCATAATGGGGTCGGGAAGACATCAAGGGAAAAATCTTGAAGCTTAAGTCTAAAAGACCCAATAGGCTGTATATCGCATCTAAATAAACCTCTCCATTCAGGGCTGAGGCCGGAACAGGACTGCGTAACTGTCAGGAAGCAGAGGGGTCCCTACAACCGCTGTCCTTCCTGGCAAGGCTCCTGGGCAGAGCTCGGCCAACAACACATTCCAGAGTGAAAAAGTCAAATTGGATATCCAGCGGTTGCTCAAAAGAAATACAAAGATACAGGAATATGACCCAAGTACTAGCAGTGTTTAACTTAAACCTGGCTTCCTTTACCTTTATTACTGTCTCACTGGTAGGCATAAAGCCTACATTCACAGCTCCCTCAACACCGTGGCAGGGGAAGTACCCAGACCCTAGAGTTAAGGCCTGTGAGATACGCTATGGTGAGTGGGCCAGCGTCTGACCAACCAAGAGCCAAGGCACATGGAAAACCAGCTCAGCCCTTCCCCCCGCCCCAGGTGTGCACACAGAACAAGCCAGTTTTCTCATTGCCCAACTCCTGCCTCGATCCGCACCCCTACCATACCACCCAGCTAAACCCACACCCACCCATCAGAGATCCTTCACTCCTCCAACCTCCCTCTTCCTCCTACCTGTTCATTCCATCTTTGGACTCCCATTAATGGAATTTGTAGATGTATAACTTTGATACTTTAGATCAATGGTCCCCAAGCTTTTTGGCACCAGGGACCGGTTTCATGGAAGACAATCTTTCCATGGAGGGGGGTGGTGGCAGAGCTCTGCAGCCTTCAGCTTGGTCCCTAACAGGCCATGGACCAGTACCAGTTCACAGCCCAGGGGTTGGAGACCGCAGCTTTAGGTTATCATGCAATAAACATTCACTCCCCTCCTACCACTTCCCTCTGACATAGAGTACTTTCCCTCCTCCACTTATGTTGGGCTTCCACATATGACTTGTTCGGTCAATGGAATGTGAGTAAACCTAAGTGTGTGGTTTGGCCTCTGTCATCTTCCATGAGAACATGTCTAAGTGGCTGCTGATCCAAAGGGAATGTGGAACCCACCTGAATGCAACCTGAAGCCTAGAGCCAAGCCCAGGTGACCCTCAGCCTAAAACAGAGTTGTCCCTGCCAGCCCAGAGACCCATGGGAGGGGAAAATAAATGCTTGGTCTTCTAAGCCCCTGAGTTTGAGGATGCCTTGTTATGCAACATTCCTGTGGCAATAGCTAACCAATACACTGGTAAAAGCTGAACTTGATCTAGTGCTGGCTTGCTCTTTCTCCGTATTTCTGTATCACACAGTCATGGCTCCTTCCCAAGTGCATTCAGCACAGGATGGTCTCTGAGTCTCACCGACAGCCTGTTGGTGGCTCCCACACCACCACACATGCAGCACACAGTGCCTGACACCTCCCAGAGACGAGCTGGCTGGTGGTTTGGCTCCTCTGCCTGACTTCCCACCATCAGCAGGATTTCCACCCCAGTCCTTGTTGGAAGCTGTGTGTGCCATGCCACCTTCCTCCTCCACCTCCTCCTCCTGCTCCCCCTGCCCAGGCAGCACACAGAGTGAAGCAGTCAGCAGGAGGTGGGCTCAGCCCTGAGCTGCTGGCAGCAACTCTCCCTGTGTCCTCTCGGGCAGAAGACAGATGCTACGTCTGTGCATATGGGCAGTGGTAATGAGAACTCCCTGTGGCTTCATGCAAGGGAATCGGGCGGTATAGGCAAAGCAGGCCAAACTTCCCTTCTTGTTCCAGAAATGACAGTGAAACAAATGGCAGCAAACTCATTCTGCTGACCAACACAGGAAGGACTGCCAGGGCACAGCTCTGGAAGTGGGAAGACAGTAGAGAAATATAACAGGGAGCAAGAGACAAAGAAAGTGAGAGCACCACTATTAATATAACTTTCGTGTGAATCGATCTATATTGCATCATTAGCTTTCATAACTCTGTCCATCTGAACCTCACCAAACCCAGTTCCACAAAGGCTTATACATATCTGCTGGCCATAGTATGTGGCCGACATTCCACAGGAATTCTGGGTAGCCAAGGTGGGGGAGGGGGGAGAATGGGCTGGTTTGAGCAAGGTCAAGGCCATAGCACAACAGGCGCTAGTTCTTAGCCAAAAATGGGCCTGTGCCACAGGCAGAATGAGGAAGAACATGAAGACGCCTCCTCAAGATCATGCTATGCCCAGAAGGAGTCCGGGTGGTGTGCATACACCATACATATATGCTGCTGACATGTCTGGTTGATTCCCCTGTAACATCCAAACCTCGATACCCGCATAACAGATCCATCCAAGTTTGCAACTAAGCAGCCACCCTGGCCCATGTCAGCTGGTCCCAGCATTCTGCACACACGCCTGTGGAATTTCCACCACGGGAGCCTGGCCCACAGGTAGAAGCATTGAGAAGAAGTACAGTGAGTGATTAGCACAAACACGCCATCTGTATTTGAACTGGCATTTGGACTCAGGATTCCCATGAAAAAAATCAATAGTCCCTGAGCAACAACACACTTCAAATTTTAACTTTAAAAAAACCAAAAGACTGTGAGGGTCACTACCCGTGTTTACAAATGCCACTCCGCTCTTCCTCCTGGGTTCCACAAAGGTTGAGGCACAGAACCACCGCAGGAGGTCAAGCAGCCAGAGAAGGGTTTCTGGAACCTGCTTACCAGCATAAGCGGGGGAAAAAAAGGAAAGGAATCACACATGGAAGAAATAGTCTTGAGGAAAAAACCAGTGCTCATTTTCATAAGGAAATTATTAGTCCGAGTCTGAAATGGATACATCGATGCTGTGGTATTCACCAAATGCACAGGACAGGAGGCCAGTCCACGGCCACGGACCACTGGTCAGCACCTGCCGGACTCCGAGGAATCCACAGTCGGCCCTCTGAGAACAGGAAGCCAGAGAGGACAGCGAGGACACCCTGGACTAGGAGTCAGAACACCCTCCGTACGAGCTGTGTGGCCAGGTCACATCAGCCATGCCAGTCTCAGCTTCCTCAGCTGCAAGTGGAAGTAAGAGCTGCAGCAAGAAACAGATAAAGTAGTTCTGACTTCAGTAACGCTCTATAAAAATGTTAGATACAATGGGCATGTGTGATTGTGCAGAATGTCTGGTAAGAACTGAAGAAAGCAAGGTCCCTGCAGTAAAATGACAGCGAAGACACTGAATCTCTTTAATACAATTTTTTAAAACTATACTGAGCATCCACTTGGACATTTTCTAGAGTTGTATCATTTAGTCCTCACAATAATTCTCTAAATAGTCATGATAATCCCCATTTTACAGGTAAGAAAGTTGAGGCTCAGAAAGATTAAGTGACTTGATTGGTCCCCTGGACTTGTGACTTTTTGTTTCCTTGCACTGTGTTTCTCCGCAGCTTGGCTCTGTGCGCGTGATGAGTGACTTTCACTGTGCCCGTCTATCCACGTCCAGACTGAGTCTGTGCACACTTTCTTCCGTCTCTGACCCAGAAGACACCCGAGCAGTAATGTGTCATTTCTGGAGGGGGGATCCCCCCATTCCAAAAGCACCTCCTGGGTCAGCCCATGAGACCTGACACCACCCTGTCTCATTGTTCCTGCCCCCTCTGTTTTGTCGACATGAATATTATTATAGATGATGCTCAGAAAGGCTCATGGGTGTCTCATATCCTATCGCTGGTCCCCTTTGGAAAGAAGAGATGCTTATGGAAAACCTCCCTTTCCGTCCCGAGTCAAGACATTCCTTGGGCGATTGCAGGGGAGCCCCCACCCCCAGCCGCCATTTGGAAGTGATTACCAGCGAGATACCCTGACAGAGTGAAGGATGCCGAGGGCTCCCGGATGCCGGGCGGAGAGCTCGCTGCACGCTCCCCACCCCCAGCCCTTGGCACACGCTGCTAGAGAGAGCCTGGAATCCCACTTGGATGCCGATTTCCAAGGCTTGCTTTCCACTCTCTGATACACGGGATCAACTTTAATAACAAAAACCTGGCAGGGAAGGCACCTCTGCCTAGCAAGAGCCCCCAGTGGCAAAACTGAGGAAGTCCCGGTGGGGGGAAACAAAGCAGATCTGTCTCTGTGTACTCGGGAGCAATTAACAGAAGGGTCCCGCACCCAGCTGGGTGGAGACTCAGGTGATGCCCACACACCTTCGTCCTTCTCCCCCTGCTGTATCTGTGGTCTTATTTTATCTTAGCGAGTGATTTGGGGAGACATGCAGGTACCCCAGTCAGAAGTCCCTGGGACATGTGGGGTGTGGGTCCCTGAGACCTGCGGAAGAGTAATTATACCTGAAGGCTAGGACCACCAGTTTGGAGAGTCACCTCTCCTTTCCCCAGCATCCCGCAAGTGCCTGCAGTAAGAGGGAATGCTGGGTGGAGGAGGGCCTGAGAAATCATAGTGTATTTGATTATGAGGCCTGGTGTAATCTTGGCTATATCTGATCATCTACAGGACAGCGAAAGAACTTTATATACAAAAGCTGCTGTTATGACAATATTTGCTATAATGTCCCCCAAATCTGGGCATCTATTTCTATTCTGACTTTCCCACTTCTTTCAGTTCTAACATTGAAGGAGTTTAAGACTTATCTGGAGTCTCATCCACAGATGTAATGGAATCCCAAGAACCAGGCATTTTAATCAACAGGATTCACATTTTTTTTCCTTCCCCAGGGCCCCTTGCCCCTCCCTAGGAATGCCTGCTTGGAACCAGAGTGTCGGAATAAATGCATCTACGCCTCAGAGGTTTTCAAAATGATGGGCACAAAGGCCTCAAGTGATGAATACTTCCTCAGAGGTTCACAATCACATAAAACCTGATCTTCCATGTGTAAAAAGGACCTCAGGCCAGTTGTCCTTGGAGCACATTCCCAGCTTTGTATGGGTTTGTGTGTCAAGAAGCCGCCACTCAAGTGGACTCTGAAATCATCAGAAGTTCCAAGCCCATTCTACTTCCACCTAAGAGATGGCATGACAGGGGACCCTGGCCCTCAGAGCCCCAGGTACTGTAACAGACATGGAGGCCACTGGCTGGCTCGTAATGGCCGCATGAACCTGAAGCGACTGCATAGACCTGCCTGTACTCCAAACTTTGAGGATCGTCAACCTCTTTCCCAGAATTGTCATCAAAGGTTAAGGGCTGTCATCCTGGGTCAGGCAAGTTATAATCTGCAGACCCTGCACGAGGGAGAAAGAGAAAGGTGGGCTTGCCCCAGAGACCTGGGGCTCCCTTTGAACAACGGCATTCAGACTCTTTGAAAGAGGATGGGGCCAATTTTTGCTCTAAGGCCCATGTCCCCTTGGAGATTCTCAGAGGGCCCTGGTGTGTGACGTGCCCTTCATGAGGGCTCAGAGCTCCCCGAAAGCCTTCAGTCTTAACGCACAGCTTCGACGTGACCCAGAAAAGAACTCCTAGTACCATCAGGACCATGCGAGCAGGTGGTCCTGAGCTATCCGTTCTGCCTCTAGAAATACAAGAGGCAACCATGTACTGTTACATCCTCATTTCTCCTAATCAACCCAGACAGATGAGAATTTCTTCTGTTTTTAATGGTTAGGATGTTTTCCTTTGTTTTCTAAATGCTCCTAGACTCTATTGCACCAGTTAGAAAAAGTACTAGAATCTCTCCCTTATTGCTATCCTAATGGGCTTTGAGGTTGAAAACCGGGCCATGAGGACAGAGAAGAGTTATTGCTGTGCATGAGATTAGTGAAGTAGCAGCAGGGTGTGCTACACAGAGCACAATCTGGGAAATTAGGAGCTTTGGGGCACTGAGTTCAGCTCTGCCCCATATTTGATGTTGCTCTGATGTTACTGTTAATATTTTCATCTATAAAACAGGTACGCCTATTATGGCAGGTTAAAGATATCTGGTCATAAATTCTTTGGCTCTCTTTCCATCAAGAGATGTGATCATGTCCCCTC